>CAJFCX010000015.1:0-79509 GCA_904066255.1 Eimeria sp. OTU-X | reverse complement strand
TGTGTGTGTGTGTGTGTGTGTGTGTGTGCGTGTGTGCGTGTGCGTGCGTGTGTGTCTATCTCTCTGTCCCTGTCTTCGTGCCTCCATGTTTGTTTCCTCCTGTGTGTCCATTCAGGAGACATTCAGGAGAGTCTCTCTCTTCGTGTGCTTCTGTCTGCATTTCCCTCTTTCTGTGTCTCTGTGTCCCTGTGCCTGTGGGTGTCCGTCGTTTCTGTCTTTGCATTTCGGTGTCATCTGTGTTTCTCTGTGTTCTGTTTTGTGTTTTAGGTTTTTGCCAGTATTCCTCCACACCCTTTTATTGTCCGTTATCGCCGAAGTTATATTTTAGAGGATCAGCTCTGTATCATCATGGAGCACTGCGCAGGCAAGCTGCCTCCTCCTGTCCCTCTTCTGTCGTTTCTTGTCCTCTCCTATTCTGCTTCCCCTTGCCCTTATCGCCTCTCTTTTATCTTTGTTCTGTCGCACCTCTGTTTCCCTCGTTTCTTCCTTCCGCATGTCTTCTGTCTACTCCTGCCTCTCTCCGTCTCCTTTCGGCCTGCGTTCTATCTCTGTTCTCTCCTTTTTTTTCCCCTTCTGCCTTTCTCCTTTCTGCTCCCCCTTCCCCTTTCTGGTGTTCGAATATGTTGCGCGTAATCCGGAAAATTCTGATAGTGGCGTGTTTTCCTGACTTTCACTTGCGTTCCTGCGCCTGCTGCTGCTGCTGCTGCTGCTGCGGCTGTCTGTGAATCTAGCCTTGCTGCTGCTGTTTTTGCAGCTGTTATTTCTGCTCCTGCCGTTGCAACTGCTGCAGCTGTTGTTGTGTTGGTTGCATGCATCGTTGACGCTGCTGCTGTTGTATCTAATGTGCTGCGACTGCAGCTGTTTCTACTGCTGCGGCTACTGATGCAGGCGCCAGTGCTGCTGCTGCTGTGTGGTCTTGTTTCTATTGCTGCTTCTGCAACAGCTGAGAAATCCTTTATCGCCGCTGCCGTTTCTACTGCTGCCGTCGCTGCTGCTGCTGACTGTACTGCTGTTGCTGCTGCTGCTACTGCTGGTTGTGCATTTTGATGTAGGCGGCGATATGCACCGGCGCATTCAGCGGCATCGAAAAAGAAATGAGCGATTTAAAGAAGGGCAGATAGTATTGTGGCTCACGCAGGCTCTGCTGGGCCTAAAACATCTTCATGAGAGACATATCCTCCATAGAGGCGAGTCTGAGACAGTGGATACTGTTGCTGCTGCTGCGTTGCTGCTGTCTCCGTGTCCTGCTGCCCTCTCCTTCTTCTGTATCTTTCTGCATCGCCTTCCCTTCCTTCCGTCGTATCCCTCTACAGTCTCCAGTTGCTTCTTTATCTCCCAGCGCTTACCTCCCTCTTCTCTGGACACCTGCTGTTGTTGCAGCCGCCTCCACTGCTGTTGCTGCTGTTGCTCGTCTGCTGTTTGCAGACCTCAAGCCTCAGAATTTGTTTCTAAACGAGAGAGACGACTTGCTCATTGGAGATTTCGGAATTGCAAAAATCCTCAGCTCGACGCACTGCTGCGCCAAAACCACAATCGGCACCCCCTATTACTTCAGCCCAGAATTGTGCCAGGTGCAGCAGCAGCAGCAACAACAGCAGCAGAAGCTGCAGCGGCACTGGGGCAGAGACAAGCAGCTGAAACAGGATCAGCGACAGTAGTCATAGGCAGCGGCAGCAAGGAGGAACAGCAGTAATAGCACCAACGGTATTCACACTTGCAGCAGCGGCAGCAGTAACATGACTAGCAGCCATCTGCAGCAACGGCAGAAGCAGCAGCAACATCAATGGCTGCTCTAGCAGACGAAGTATTAGTAGCAGCAGAAATAGCAACAATGGCAGCAGGAACACCAGAAGTAGCAGGAAGGCCTGCAACAGCAGCTGTAGTAGTAGCTATAGCAGCGCCAGCAACAAGACGGCAGAGCCACAGCAGCTGCATCAGATGGAGGAGCTGCAGCAGCTGGTGGCCTTGAATGCCCCTGTCTTTGTTGGTGTGCGGATTCAATCGGTTGTCTGTCTCCTTACGGTTTTGCAGTAACTGGAGACAGAGGGAATATGAGCGTTGTTGGCAACTGCTTGCTGCGCAGCTTTATTTCTTTCGTTGGCGTTGTCAAGAGGCTATCTCCTTTCTGTGTCTGTCTCTGTTGCCGAGCTGTTAGTGCCTCCAGCTTCATGCCTGCTTCATCAGGATGCAGCAGCAACTGAATTGCTGATGGTTTGCGGATTTTGCCTCTCTGCCGCAGCAACATCAGTACTCTTTCCCCTCCGACGTTTGGTCGCTCGGCTGTATCATCTATGAACTCGTCAGTAGCAAGCAACAGCAGCACCAATAGAACCTGCTGCAGCAGCAGCATCTGCAGCAGCATCAGCCCTTGAACCTCCAAAAGCAACGGCAATAACAGGACGTGCTGGTTATTTAGAGTCCATGTGTATGTACAGTCCCTGAAGGCAGCGGAAAGAACCGTAGCTTCGTTTTTGTTTTACCTTTTCTCTCGCAGTGCTCGTTGGCTGTCCCATTTCGAGCCCAGGACCTGAAGAGTCTGATTAAGGCAATTTCAAATACTCCCGTGAGATCCTGAACCCCAAACCCTACACCCAAAACCCTGAGATACATTCAAGTGCAGCCAAGAATTGACTCTTAAACCGTCAACAGTAACCCCTAAACCCTATCCCTCGACTGCCGCTGTGCGCCCGCGGTGGCTTCTCGCCGCCGTCTCTGTCTGCCTGAGTTCAAGCTCCTGTAGTTTGCAGGACGCTAAAGTGGCGTCAACACTCATCATCAGCAGAGGCAGCAGCATGTTGTTCAAGCGGTGGGGGAGCTGAAAGTCCAGCTGTGCTGTTATAGGTCCGTGCTGGATTTGTTTGCATGCCCTTGCTGCTGCTGGTGCTCGCAGGCATGGGCTGCTGTGTTTGTGTGTCTGTCCCCGCAGGTGCCTGCTGTCCCGTCAGTGTACTCAGCAGAACTGCGGCAGTTGGTGACCGATATGATGCAGAAGGACCCACAGAGAAGACCCACCGTGGGCCAACTCGTTACCCTGCCAATTATTCAGGTGTCTCCTAATTGCCTTCAAATGGATGTGTGGCGTCTTTGTCTAGCTCGTTTAATTGCCTTTACGTGCATACATTGCGTCAACGTTCAGTTCTTTTAATTGCTTCATTTTTGCCTTACTCACTGCCTGCCGTTCTTGTCATCATTGTGTCTATAGACCCGTTGCCTGTCTGTTTCTCGTCTTGTGTCCACACTTCTTTATGGATTGTTTCTGCTGTTCTCCTTCTTCCTTCTCTGCCTTCTCTCTCGGTCCTTCAATGCTTCAACCTGATCTTTGTATAGCTGTGCTCCGCACGTCCCTTATCCTGATGTTTTTCTCCTTCTTTGCCTATTGTGTCGACTTTCTGCTGCCACTGCATTTGCTTCTATGGTTTGTGCACTGCTGCTGTGGTTATCCTATGTCTGCTGCTGCAACTATGCAGGCAGCCATACGCGACATGTTGGCTCGCGCCTCCTACGACCCGCCGTCTCCGCGGCAGTCTCTGAAACTGCAGACGTCTTTAGGCCCCCATAAATAAACTAGAATTAAAAAGGAGTGACATGCAGGGGTTCAAGTTGTCAGTTGCACATATACCCCGATCACCCACTCCAACCGCGTAGCAATACATCCCAGGCTCTGGTGCACCTGGTGAGACGGCTGAAGCAACGCAAACCACTACACACAACTTGCATGGAGACGCATGCATGCATATTCGACACAGGCTGGCTGGCTAGCTAGCCAGCTGGCAAGAGAGCCTAGCTGTCTCCTTTCTTCCTCCAGCGCTGCTAAGTAGAAAGCCACAGCGCGCTCACGTTGCAAGAGGATGTTCCCGTCTTTGGCACATCTGGGCATGCAGTTGAGTTGCTGCTTCTGCTGCTACTGCTGCTGCTGCCAGAGAGACCTAGGGGAAGCAAATTAAGTGTTGTTGCTGCTGCTATCTTTTAACAGCAGCAGCAGCAACTCCAGGCAGCATGGCATGAGCAACACCCAAAGAGCCACTGCCAGCCTATGTTTGTCCTTAAAACGCAACACGCCCACTGTCTGCAGGGAGAGGAGCGCCCAGCTGCAGCCTGCTGCTGCTTTTTCGTGCGGCGTGTTCCTGCTGCTTATTAGTGCTGCAGCTCATGTGCTGCAACAACTCTACGGGATCGCGCCACTATCCTTGCTGACTCTGCCGGCTCCAGCGGGGAACGCGATGTGAACATGCTCAGGATGCAATTCTACAACAGCACTAGCTCCTGCTGTTGTTGTCCCTGCAGCCTAGGTTGGGCGGTCCGTGCTGCAGCAGCACTGGCCGCAGGAGGAGCTGCAGTTCTTGCAGATGACACGTTTCGCTAGAATCTAATGAGGTAGTCCAGCAGTCCCCTTGCAGCTTTCGTGTCTCCGATCCTCCCGCAGTGCGCTAAGTAGCCATCGGGCCGGATAAGGGAGAAGCCGCAGCTGGCCTCTGCACCATCAGAGGCGTGGGGATCTGCAAGAGACAGTCCGAATTTGCTGGCAAGATCGCCCAAGAAATCCAGCAGCACGAAGCCCCCAGCACCGCGGCTGCTGCTGCTGCTCGCTTGCTGCATCTGCTGCAGTAAAGCAGGAGGCAGCAACTGGAGCAGTGGACGCTCTACCAAATGACATTCCTCCACCTCCCCTTTCCCGCTCTCTGCCCCGGGAGCTAAAGGCACCTGCCCTTGACCCGAACGCTGCTGCTCTTGCTGTTGTTGTTGTTGTGGAGACAGGAGCAGCGAACGGCTTCTGGCAGGCGGAAGCACACGCGAATTGCCGCGGATAATTTCTGAGGTGATACTTGTGGAAGTGGCAGTTGTGTGGACAGCTGCAGGGGGCCCATGAAAACACCAAACAACACGAAGGTCAGAGGCCCAAAGGTGTCGCTCCGCTGCCGCTACTGAAGTTGACGCAGAAGCAGCTGGCGGGTGGTACATGGTGTGGCGGCGCAGGACACGCCCTCCAACAACAACAGAAGTATCTGCTGCTGCTTCTGCAGCAGCAGCAACAGATTCATGACATGGCGTCGTGCCCCCGGGCCCATCTTGAGAGTCCTGGAACGTGGTTCTAAACTGCCTCCCTCTTGCCCTGTGGTCATCTTCAAGTTCCTCCGATTCACTACCGCTGCTGCTGCCGCTGCTGCTACTGTTGTTGCTGCTGCCGCCGCACGCACCAGCAAACCGGGTGTGGCCCTGAGGGGCGTCGTCAGCAAAATCCGCTGCGGAAAAGGGAGCTCGCAGACAAGGGGCTACTGCCGCTCCCTGAAGCCCTGAGGAGGCCGCTGCTGCAGCATCGCTTCCTCTGGGCGATGGCAGTGCAGCAGAAGAAGCCCCCTTTGCTGCAGCCAAGACAGCCAGCTGGCAAAGACGAGCTAATGTGCTCACGGCTTCCATGTTGTAGCGCGCTGCAACGCAATACCAGCAGCCAAAGCAGCAGCAGCACCATCAACTGAGACCACAGCCCAAGCAGCAGCGATTCATGCATAGCAGAGAACACGAGACACATGATACTCAAAAGCTGGCCCGCGTCTTCCCTGCCCACGCAGGCAAGGATGCACACCCATCCAAGGGTATATGCACCTCTGCGTGCAGAGAACAGCCATGCAACGGCATTTATGTTGCTGTTATGGCCTTGAAACATGGTCAGGAAGGAGGAACGCAAGATGCCAGCACCTCCATGTACAAGCAGAAGCAGCAGCAGGCAGGAACAGCAGCAGCCAGATAAGCAGCACCGATAACAACAGGGCAACAGCAGCATTAGCAGCAGCAGCAACGAATATGGAAACGGACAAACAAGGGGGGCTCCAGCGATTTCGCATCCGAAGATATTCTGTTTGCGCGACCCTGGTGGAAGCAGCATGATATGCAGCAGCAGCAAATGCCGGCCCTTGCCAAGCAGCTCAAACAGGTACCCGACAACAGGGTCTCCTGTCTCTGCGGGAAGAGCCCGAGGGATCTGCAGAGGAAAGAAGAAAGAGGCGGGAGAGGCGCTGCATCAACTAGGCAGCAAAAAGCCCGCAAACATATGAAGACAGAGACAGCATACCGCAAACACCCCTATGACAAGCAAGTGTAGAAGACAAACAGAGCCATTCCAATACACATTGCAAATGCTAAAGAACGCATATTTCTGACGACCTCACCCCCGAAAAGGGGAGGTATAAACCAAACACCAAAGGGCAGCAAACGACGTAGAAACCGCAGTCAATACAGTCGGATAGAGGCGGGAGAAGACATGCAAAGCTGTAAAGAGACCGAGATTTAGAGATGCCAAAAATATGCAGGAAAACATGCATCGAAGAAAAACAAGCGAGGCGTGACGACCAGAAGAAAAACCGTATAACATCAAACCAGAAAAGCCGTCCACAACAACGAGCAAAAACGGCAACAAAAGTAACAATGAGCACCAGCAGAAGCAGCCGCAGCAGCAATCGCACTCGCGCCACTTTGACGAGGCAATCTGGTGCCCTGCAGCCGGGGCGGAGGCCGGAAATGAAGGAGTCATCTGCGTTTCCCAAAGCGATGCTGCAGAACCACATGCAACAAATAAGCAGTTGCAGCAACAATATGCAGCTGCAGCAACTGCTCAGCAGCTACATGCGCAGCTGTACAGTTCACCAGCAGCTGCCGCAAAAGGCCCACCCAACCCACAACACCTCAGGCAACCCAGAAGCCTAGGGTTTAGGGCATATCTCTTATGATATGGGGTGTAGAGTATAGGGTTCAGAAGAACGGAAAGAAGCAGTTAAGCAACAATATAGCTGGGCCAGTAGACAACTGACGAAACCAGCAACTGGGCAGCAAGCTGCAAATTGCAGTCGACGGCAATGCCGAATAGAAAGAAGAGCAACGACAGCCGGCAAGAGAAAGACAAAACAACTACAACCCTACGAACTACAAAGACTACAGCAAACAACTGGCTGCATCGAGGGGAGCAAGGAACGAGTTTCCAGAAAAGAAATAACAACAACCAGCACAATACAAAACCCGAGAAAAGCCATCCAATAGCAACTGCCTACCTCGGCTGCGTGTACGATATCTGAGTCATAAGGAGCGTTTGGCCAAAGCTCCGAGCCGCGCTGGGCAAATGTGAGGCCACAGCCGCCCCCATGCGCAGCAGCAAACGCGACACAAGACCTGCAGCAGCAGCACCAGCCGCACAGTCTGCAGGTTACGCAATTCGAATTACGTGTATACCTGGGCAGAGGGACGACAGCTGAGAGGTAGAGAGAGGCAAAGCAATGTGCTGCTGGGTATGGAGAGATTCTGAAACAAAGGCAGTGGTATGGCATTAAATGATAAATAAACACATCCGAAAGAGAAGACAACACGCAACAAGAAGAGAATCAGAAATTCCCAACTACCCACCGCCAGAGTTGTTCGTCGAAAGAATTGCATGAAAAAGCCGGTCCGCCAGACCCACAACCTGCTCTGAGCACAGCAGCAACAGCAGCAACAGCAGCAACACAAACTCCTCCTTTAGTCGTGTCGTGAGACAAGCAATGCAGCAGCGACACCTGCAGAAGCAGCAGCTGTTGCTTGCAACCGCCGTTTCCTCTCTTCCTATTTGTCTCTCTGTCCAAGACACGGAGGACTTTCTTGCTTGCCGCCGCTAACTACAATTCCATTTTATCTCCTTTTAACTGCATCTACTCTCTATCTTGCATCTATTGTCTCCCCCTGGTACTTCGAAAGCTTATTTCCTCTCTCTGGTGTTTGGGGCACTGTCCCCCATGTATCTGCCTTCTAGCCCGTAGGCATCTGTAAGCATTGCGTGTTTAATAGCTGTGTTTCTCCTGCTGCTGATGCTGCTGATGCTGACCTGCTGCCTCTCTCGCTTCCGCTGCATAGGAGTCCAGCAGCTGTGGGGAGGCGCCCTGCTGCAGCACGCGGGCCAACTTCCACCCCAAGTTGTACGCGTTCTGTAGTAACGGCAGCAAGACGCAACAACAAGAAGAAGCAGCAGCAGCAGCAAGACAGCCAAAGGAGCGATACAACGAAAGATAATGCGCACACAAGGCACCACAATACCAATGACACCAGAGAAACGCTCTCCTATCAACCAAAAACAGACGTGGACCCGGCACAAGACAAAGCAACACAAGAAGAGAGAATGAAAAGCAAAACTAAGCAGCACAAAACAGATGGCTGAAAAAACAACACTCCAGACAAGCCAACGCAAGACACCCAACGGCAAGGCAGCACACGGCAAGACAAACATCCACAACAGGAAACCTCATAGACAATCCAACACAATACAATCGACGGGGAGAAACCTGCAGCCAAGCCAAGAGGAGAAAGTCTGCTACTAGTGAAATGACGCCTGGATCCGCCCTACCTGCATTCCAAGGTTCATGCCCTGCCCCAAAATCGAAGGATGCAGATGTGCTGCATCACCAACCAGCAAGAGACGCTTTCGGCGGAAGGCTGCAGCCAACCGGACCCCGGCTTCGTACAGCGCAGCCCAGTATACCTCTGTCACCCGACACCCTACAAAAATCTTCAAGCCAACACATGCAGCAAACAGCAGCAACAAAGCACAGTAGCACATCAACCGAGTCCAACACACGCCACTAGCACCAGCTAGGTGCACCACGGCAGCAAAGATAACAGTCAGCAGCAGTAGCATTCAACTCAACAGCACCGGCATGCACAACCCCAACAGACACAACGCAGAAACTCCGTAGGAGACAACAGCAGCAGCAGTAGATCCACACGGAGACACCGAGTCACTGCTACCAGTTGACGTAGGGGTACCAGAACGTTTCAATATTTTGGTGTAAGGTCTACGGTTTAGGCAACTGCTGCTCCTGCTGCTGGTTAATGCTACACACCCGTTCAACTTGCTGCAGTAGCTCTGCTTGTGTCTCCGCCTGGGTTTCTTGTCTGCTAATGGGGTTGCCAGGCCGATCGGTTTGGTCCACAGACACCGTCGCCGTCGCCGCAGCAGCTCCTGTAGCAGCATCAGTAAACTCCACAGGCCGGCTAGCAGCAGCAACCGCAGAAGGTAGCCTTTCAGTCACAACTCTCCAGCGAAACGCTGCTGCGTCTGCTGGTCTGGTGGCACGGCGATGCAACAGCTGCTGCTGAAGTAGGCTGTTGCTGCTGCTGCCGCTCCTGCGGCTACTCGCGTCAGCCGCCAGGGCCACATCTGTTGAAGACGCAGTGCCGAGCATTGGAATGCAAGCTGCAAACCCCTTCGGCGTGAGGTGTATCTCCACCGCATCGCCTGCTGCTGTTCGCCTGCCGGAGGCCATCAGCCGTGCTCGTTCTGTCTCTCCTGGCTCTAAAGCAGCAGCAGCTGCTGCATGCAGCCGCCTCCCCAATCCAGACATGAGTCCCTCTCCCCACATGCTTCCTGCGGCACTTCCCAGTCCTCCGCAGCCGAGCAGCTGGCAACTGCTAGCCTCCCGTTGCTGCTGCTGCTGCTGCTGCTGATACTGCCAGGAAGGCAGTTGTAGCAGGCGCTCGTCCACGCTCACCTGCTGTTGCTGTTGCTGTTGCTGTTGCTGCTCAGCCAAGGCGAAGGATCGGTGCGCTGCAGCTGCTCCAGCTAGGAGGCTGGAGTGGGTGACTCTAGGCTTTTTTTCTTCCGACGGTGGGGTTTGAGGTGGAGAGCTGCTGTTAAGTGGAGCGGCCGCCCCCAGGACAGGCGATTGCGCTGGAGACACAGTGCAGCTGCTGGCAGCAGACAGAGAAGGAGACAGTTGCAAATCAGCCACAATGAAGGAATGCGGATCCCCTCGCCCCTCAAAAGAAATGCCTCCGGCCTTCCTCACAACCGAACCCGCTCCGTCGCATCCCACAACGTAGCGACAGAAAATCACTCCAAACCGCACTGGAGGGCCTTCGCCTGCTGCTGCTGCTGCTGCTGCTGCTGGAAACGAGCAGCCACACGAGGCCGCTGCACAGGAGATAGAGGAACCACGGGGCAAGTAACGACAGAACTGTACAGACACTGGATAACCCAGCACACCGTTCGCACCCTCTTGCAAGGGGGTTTGACCATCGGCTGCAAAAGGAGGGAAAACGACATCCTGGAGTTGATGAGGGTGCTGCTGTTGCTGTTGCTGCTGCTGCTGCTGATGGTCCGGCTGCTCCTGCTGCTCCTCCTCACATGCTATTTCCTCTTCGTCATCAGCGATCTCGTGAGGAGACCTGAAGGAGCTACCGTCCGAGTCATCCTGTGAATCAAAATCCCCTCCATTCAACTCTTCCTGGTGCTGTTGTTGCTGTTGTTGCCTTTGCTGTTGTTGCCGTTGATCCTGCTGCTGCTTCTTCAGCGGAAAGCAGCTGGGGTCGTCTGTTTCAAAGCCCTGCACCTGCCAAACGGCGACAGGACGGTGCACCTGAGGAGCACAATAAGAGAATGCCAAAAAAGAGATCTGAATGCAGATAACAACACAACATTAGTTGTCTAATAAAAGCAGCAACACCAGCAGCAGAAAAGCATTGTGCAAAGGAGGACGCAGCAAGCAGGTGTTGGAGAAGCAACGGCAACCAGACCGGCCAACTGCTGCTGGATGCCGGGAAGCAACAACAGTAGCCCTAGCCGTTGAAACGGCAAGAGCAGCAGTAACCACATCAGCATTATCTTTGCAGCATCGCCAGGCTGAGTTGCGGCAACGGCATCAACAACAGCAGCAGCAACAACAACAACAGCAGGTGACCTTGTGTCCGAGTTGGTTGAGTCTGCGTTCAAGGATTTGGCAGGTGGTGGCTTGGGGCAGGATGAGCGCGAAAGGAAAAGGCGTGCAGCTGCTGCAGGCTGCATGCTGCTCTGGAGCATCTGCTGCTGAGGAGATACTGCTGGCTAGAGACAGAAGAGCCTTCAGAGGCGGCACCCTGCGGGGTGCTGCTGCTGTCTCTGTGTCTCTGAAGGGGACAGACAGACTCTTCTTGCCGCTCACCCACAGCTCAAAAGACTGGCATCGCAGTCCCAGCGTTAAGAAGCTGCATGCAACTCCCAAGTCCTAATCACACAACACGCGCCAGCACTTCCCAAGCAGGTAGACTCCTGGCTAGATACGCATACGTCCACCTAGCTAGCTAGCCAGCTGCTTGGCTCTTTACGTAGATACCTTGCTAAAGTAGAGAGACAACTAACCAGTCCAACACATAAAAAGCCGTCTCAACACGAGAAAAAACACCTGGAACTCAACGAAATATTAAGGAGCACATCCCTCCCTATAATGTAAACAGCCAACAGAAGTAGCACCAACAGCAGCAGCAGCAGCCACACGAACAGCAGCAACAACAACAAGACTCCAAAGTCTGAAAGAAGCAGCAGAATAAGCGTGGGGGTACAAACCTACCTCTAAAATCTCTAAAGTCCTGGCATGCACAGCTAACGCACGACTCTCTTGTTGGGGCTGTGGAGCTGCGTCCAACAGCACAAAGGAGACATTCTGCAGAGCCAGAGAGAGCGCAAGGGTGAGCCCTGCGGGGCCTGCCCCCACTATCACGACGTCCGTATACGCAGGCAGGCTGCCGTTGCTGCTGCAGCTACAGCTGCAGAAGTTGCTGTTTGAAGGAAAGCCACTGCACCCAATTGGAGGAATTGATGCATGCGGGGAGATACCATGAGTCAACTGCTGCTGTTCCTGCTGGTTGTGATGCTGTTGCCGCTGTGTCCGCGGTGCTTCTGCTACATTGCGAGGCAGACTGAAGGACGAACTTGGAGTGCTCATTTTCTCTGCTGGCCCCCGTCAATGCGGCTGCTGCAGTATTCGTTGGTGTTGCAACTGCTGCTTCTGCTTCTGTTGTAGTCACCTAGAAGCAGCTACCGCGGCGCCCCGCCCAGCCAGCAGTGCGGAGTGCGAAAACTTTAAGAGTTCCTAGAACAGTGTTGTTGCTGCTGCTACTGTTCCTGCTGCAATTGAAGCTGCTGGTACTGCTGTTGATGCTATGTCTTCCGCCTCTAGGGTGTCCACTGTTGTTGCTGTTACTGCTGTTGCTTCTGCAGTTGAAATTTTCTGCACCCCTTGACAACGAGACTGTCGATAACTGCCGCAGCAGCAGATGCTGCTGCAGCGTCCACTTGCTGCTGATGAGATTTGCTCTGTATGGGCAGTGTCTTGATTCAAAGCCTACTTATTTGCTACTGTCGTTGCTCTTCCCTTTGGTGCAACTGGCGCTCATATGGGTACTCCTGTTGCAGATGCTCTGGCCGGTGTTTAGTGTGCACCTCATCAGCCCATGAAGCGCATGCAGTTGCACTGTTCCAGCTGCAGCTCTGATAGTTGCTGCTTTTATTGCTGCTGGCGTTGCTGCTGCAGCTTGCTGCTTATCTTCTCGGTGGCTCGAGAGCCCGTCTGCTGCTCGGTCAGTACGCACGGGGCGCATCTACTGAACTCGCTCCCGTTCCTGCTTCTCCAACTATTTTATGTAGTTTGAACCTTTAGGCAGAGGCTTTGTAGAGAACTCCGCAAGGCTTGAGATACCAGATGAACGCTTAAGTTGTGCCGCTGCCGCTGCGGCTGTCGCTGCTGAGGGCCCGGATGGCTGCAGTGGAGTTGAAGAGCGCTGCCGAATTGCACTTTTCCCTAGATAAAACACCTTTTACGAAAACAAAAAGCCGTGTGCAATCAAGAAATCGAGACAGGCAGACAAGCACAGCAGGCCTGCCCTCTGAACAGCAGCAGCAGCACAGAGCACGGGGCCACTTGCATCGGTTGCAAGCGCTAGGGCTATCCCTTCATTAGTTCTTGACAACTATATGCAAATCCCACTTCAAATGTTCAAATATGAGTAATTATTTGTAAAAAACCCTGATATGCAGCAGCAAGCATCTGCAGCACTCCAGGCGACGAGACCCAGGACCGCTGGTTCAGGGCCCGATGAACAGTGGGGGGACCAGAAGCACCAAGAGTGGATAATTGCTCCGTCGGCATTACGTTTTCTTATTTACAGCAACAGCTACTGCTTCTGTTGCAGTTGCTACGTCAACTAGACGTGCTTCCTACTATGTCCCATGGACCACATGCTGTTGCCACCACCACCAAGCCCATCTCTCTAGTTGGCCGTGAGCAGTATTCCCCTTCTAGCTATCTGCGTTATTAGCTACCTCCTTGGCTAGCTAGCTCTGCAACTAGAAACTAGCCTACAGACTAAATGGCTTTCCGACCCTGACTAGCTAACTGAGAACCAGCCCCGACAAGAAGGAGGCACCACACTGCTGCTGGAGCGCGCAAGTGCTGAACCACCACCAAAGCAGTAGCAGCAGCTGCTGCAGCGAGGTAGCCACAGTTTGCTAGCATCGATAGTAGTAGATAGCCTGCAAGCGTCGCCTGTGCACGTTGTTCCCCGGCGTAAACTGGTTCGCTGCCAACGGCAGTTCAGTTGCTGCACGCCGAGATGACTAGAGGACTCACTAGCCGCTTCGCAACCCAGCCAGCTAAGTAGCTCGCTAACTAGTTAACTAGCCAGGCGTGCAAGGAGGGAAGAGGTATGAAGTTGCTTTCTATATCCTCAACTGCAGGGGTGTATGCAGCAAACAGGAAAGCCATGGGACTCCTAACCAAGCTGAGCATTCTAGCCCTTGCATTGGTGCTGCTGCTGCTGAGGTGGGGGCTGCGGTGATACGCAGAATCAGTCAAGTTCCCAGTAGGGGAGTGGGACGTTTCTGGCTTTGAACGAAGTGACCTGTTCTTTCGTTGCTGCTGACAGCTCCGTCTGAAAGACGAAGCAGTAGCTCGCCGGCGGAGCGCCCAACTTTACAGCTAAATCCTGAGCCAGCAGAACCAACAGTAGTAGCAGAAACAGAGGCCAAGAACAGATATGAAGATGCAGCTCCTCTGCAAAGGCTGAACCTGGCATAAATTCCCACGTCCACGACAAAATCTCGGAAGCATTACAAGGGTAGCAACAGCAGTATCGCAAGCAGTAGCACATGCAGCTGCAGCTGCTGCAGCCGCTAGCCACGTACCTGGTCGTGTCCGCTGATGAATAGGCAAGGACGCAGCAGCAGCTCCAGCTCTTCTTCTCTCCACACGGACTTCACAGCGTATGCAGCAACGAGGCGCTCCCTCGGGGTTAGCGGCAGCGCTGCTGCAGGTAGCTGCAGCAGCTGACCTTCAACAGCAACGAACGAGCACCGCAGAGGAGACAGCAGCATACCCTGCAAGAAGGCATTCTGGTCTTCTGCATCTGGCAACAGAGCAGCAAATTCCCGGATGCTGCTGCCGCTCCTGCCGTGGGCTGCTGCAGCTGCTGCAGCTTGAAACAGGCGAGCGGCTGCTGCTGCTGCTTCGAGACCAGCGGCAGCTCCCTCTGGCTGGCGGTTAGGGTAGAGGAGACACCTGGGAGGCGCCTGCTGTTGCCTGAAATCGGTGCGTAGATCGGGGAAGCCGTATGAGCAGCAGCGAAGCAGCTGAGTTGCAGAGAGATACTGGTTTACCTTTCCCTGCAGCTGCTCCATGTGAAACCACGCAGCCAGCAGCGGGATACGGTCGGATGCTGCCACTAACAACTCATGCACCGCTTCCTGCTGTTTCAGCTGCTGTTGTTGGCCTTGGGTCGTGACGACAGCAGCAGCTGCAGTTTTCAGTGCTGCTACGCGCGCCTCCATGTGTGACTTTCCCCAGTGCAATACCCTGCAGGGTAGCTGCTCCCACCGTTTCCCCAAGGCGATGCAAAACTTCTTGATGTCGGCTGCAGACACTGCAGCAGATAACGGAAACAGTACGCCGAACTGCAGCTGCAACTGTAGCCCCACACTAGCTGCGGTCTCTGCTGCCAGCAAGGCACGCAACTTCAGCAGGTTCACTGCCACCTCAGCTTTCTGCGCTGCTTCTGGGTCACTCAGGACCCGTTCTAGGCTACTCACGAGATCCACCAGGTCCTCAACCGCATGTGCTGCTGCTGCTGTCGCTGCTGTTGCAGCACCTGCCTCTGTAGGGAGAGGGGGGCAGCTGTCCCCCAAGGCCGTCGGGTGACTGCTGCAGCAGAGCTGGGGAATCCGCACGTCACAGAAATGCCGCAGCAGCTGCAGCAGCAAACCAGCAGTCAGTCGAGGGCATTGCTCGCCGTCTTGTGCGGTGACGTCTGCTGCTGGTCCTCCTGCTCGTTCTGGATGTATCCGCAGCCCCGGAACGACATGGCCAATCTGCTGCACGGAGTCCTCGATTGCATCCAACGCCCAGCCAACGCTACGCCACTCGCTACCGTTGACACCGCTGCTGCCGCTTCTACTTAGGGCGAGACAATCTGCTATGCGGAGCACCCATTTGCGCAGCACAGCAGGAGATACTGCGAAATACCCGCCTAAGTCCGGATCGAAGAGAATAACATCTGATGCGGGCGAAGGGAGCGCTCCCCACATGGGGGGGAGCTCCTTCAGCAGCTGAGCCAAGCGTTGCTGCCGGAGGTTTCCCTCCTGTAACTGCGTCTGCCCCACAGCCGCTGCAGGCGCTGTTGTTGCTGCTTGTGCGCTGAAAGTGTCTTCAAACGCGAGGCCAGCATCACCAAGGAGGACGGCTGCGATCTCTTCAGGAGAGGCCTGCACCTGCTGCAGTAGCAACGCAGACGGCAGCACCGTGCGGCCTGCAGCAGCAGCTGCTGCTGGCATTGCGTCCTTGTGCACAGATAGCAGCTGCCGCAGCGGCAGCTGCAGCAGCTGCTGCACCTGGTAGAACCGTCCACGTGACTTCTGCAGCTGCAGCACCGACCTGCAGACGCCCATAATTGCAACCCCGTGGCTGCCTGCCCTGCTGTTGTTGCTTCCGTTGTTGGTGCTCTCCTTTTTGTTGCTACTGCTGTTGTCATCGTCTACTACGATGACTTCGTCGTCCGCTGCTACTGCTGCTGCTGTTGCTGCTGGAGCGCTCCTGTAGCAAACCAGCACCTCGCCGTCTATGGTGTTCTGCGACAGCCGAAAGGTACTACTGCGGCAGCAAATGATGGCTTCGCTCTCTGCACGCATCTGAGCAGCGGTTGGAGGGGGGGGTAGTGCAGCAGGCCGCCCCTTTACCAGCAGTAGCCGCTGCTGCCGCTTCTGCTGCTGCAGCTCGTCGCGCAGCACACGGTCGAGGTGCAGCAACTGCCACGAACCTTGCATCTGGTGCAGCAGTGGTGAGGCAGCAATGAGCCACACCGCGTCGCTGTTGGGTGCATCGGGTGCTGCTGCTTCGGCCATAGAAGCAGCAGCAGCAGTACCTGCCACTGCACCGTGCTGCTGCTGCTGCTGCGGACCGGTGCCTGCTGCCTGAGCAACGAAGACTTCCTTGAAAGGGTTCAGCACTGGTGGGTCGCAGAAGGATACAGTCTTCTCGACAACTCCTTGAAACTCCCATGCTTCTGTCTCTGCTACTGCATCTGAGGTGTACGTACACTCCGACACGTCCAACTGCAACGGCCGCAGCACACGCCGCAGCACTGCCAGGGGCCCTGCACCTCCAGCAGAGACAAAAGGACCAACTTTCCCTTCCAGGCTGTCTCCACCCACATGCAAGCAGCAGCATCCGCTGTCGCCAGCAGCAGCGGCAGCAGCAGACGGCCACCGCACTATGCCCCATAATTCGGAGCCCTCAGCCTGCTGCTGCTGCTGCTGCTGCTGTTCCCCTGCTGTTTCCGAAGAATCCTGCAGCGGCACTAACTTTGCTGCGGCATCAGGTGAGTCTTGAACGGCCATAAGGGCCTCACCCTACAACACAACACGTTGGCACCAGCAGCAACAGCAGTAAGCAGATAGCCAGGTCTGCCGGCCGTCCCCGCTGTCACGGTGTCTGGCAGCGCATGCACCATAATGGCGGGACGCCAACCGGAGTGAAATACCCCAGTCGCATACACACGTTAAGAACAAGAGAGCAGTAAACTGCAGCCGCAGCACAACTATCAATAGCAACACCTCTACGAGAAAAATCTGGACTGCCTCACCTGAAGGTCTAGCAAGCAAAGGCCGTTGTCATCGCTGAGCTCATCCTCCCACAGAATGGCTGTTGCTCTTGTTGCTGTTCCTTCTGTTGTTGTTACTACGGTTGTCTGTATAGGCGCTTCGACTGCCGGAACAGACAACTCTGGAATCGCTCTTGCCTTCCCAGGGGCGCCTTCACACCCAACGGCTGGGGGGGCCCCTGTGACCCCCAATGGATTATGAGGCATGAATGGCCTTGCTGCAGCAGCAGCAACTGCTGCTGCTGCGAAGACGTCTGCTGCTGCTGTTTGCGGCGGTCGACGGGTCCACGAACGACACAAGGCCGGACAGCCGCCGCCCACCCCTCTGCGGCACCAGCCCTTCAATAAGGACTCAGATATATTGTCTTCAAGCAGACAGAGCAACTTGCTACACGAAGCAGCATTAGCCGCCGCCGCCGCCGCCGCCTCCGCAGGAACGGTAGCAGCCCCAACTAGGCGGTCCGGGGTGGGGTCTGTTGTTCCGCAGCTTAGGCCGCTCTCTAGGCAGCCTGTTAGACAACATGCATGCCATTTCAAAATTGTTTTCTTCCACCTGTATGTGCCCAGTAGGACAGAGAGTGTAGAGGGCAGAGCAGCTGTCGCAGCAGGAACAGCAGCATCCGCTGCAGCAGCCCCAGGACTGCAGCAGGACAGGGGCCTTGAGCCTTGCTACACAGGCTCTTCATACACAGACGCAAGGATCCACTTTTGTTTTTGCTGCAGCTGCGAAAAGCGGCAGCTCTTGGATGAGTATATGTTGCTGCAGTAGCTGCAGCAGACAGCCTGGCTCTCAATAGCGGCAACAACAACAGCAACCACCACTGCAGCAAGAGCTTCTTATCTAGTAGATGTGCTGCACCTACTCCTCTGTCGAGTGTGCTGCTATGGAGGCCTGCCGTTGAAGAGCTGCTGCTGCTTCTGTTGCTGTTTGTAAGTGCTTATGCTACGGCAGCGGCATCGTCATAACCACGTGAGCGGAACTCCTTTAAAGGTCTCCCAGATCTACTGAAAACGGAAACAACAAGCCTTTTTATTGCAGGTGTCGAAGATCCAACAGAAAAGCAGGGGCAGTAGCAACAGGTTGGTGGCCAGCTGCGGTCACAGCAACATATTCTGCGATAGCTGAAGCACCGGCAGCATTAACCCCAACAGAAGAAGCATCCACAGAAACGGAGTCGGAATGGGCAGTGAGAGCTATGTTTTAAGGTTTGCGTGGGATCTACAGCACCGCCGCAGCAACGTCGGCAGGCACAGCAGGAGTAGCAGCAGCAGCAGTACAGCAGCGCCCCAATGTCGTGGCGTCAGAAGCGGATCTTGCGGGCGACGGTACAAACTGGCTTGCTGAGTTGCAGCAGCAACACAAGGTGCAGACACAGCAGCAGGCCTGCAGGGGGTGTGCGTGCATGCAACAAGTGCTGCAACGAGGCGCCTTGTTGGGGAACAAGGCGCAGCTGAGGCGGCAACAGCTGCTGCTCCAGCGACAGTGGCAATGCAGCAACAGCAGCAAGAATGTAGTAAGCAGCAGCAGCAGCAGGAGCTCATGGGCTGTCGTTCAGGAGGTGCAGAAACAGCACCCGGGTGTCTTGGTCATGACGTATCTTGCAGCGGCACCTACGGGAGACAGCGGCAAGAGCTGCGGCAGGATATGGAAGGAGGCTGCTGCAGCTGCTGCCATCTGGATGTGGGTCCCACGGACATGCATGCATTGGCAGAGGCGTGCAGTGAGGCGGTGGCTCAGGTAAGTGTCTTAGCTGCTGCAGACTGCTGCTGACTGCCTACACCATTCAGGGTTTAATGCGCCCCTACCATTACTGCGTTGTATGTTTGCTGCTGCTGCTTCAGCGGGGGGCGGCAAGTACCCTTTCGGGTTGGCTCTCGCACTGCCTTCCGCTGCATGAAGGCCTGGATCTGCTCCAGCAACTGCACAAGCAGCAGCAGCTGCAGCAACAGCAACAGTTGCAGCAGCTACGCCAGCCGCAGCACAACGGGGACAAAAGGCCATCTCTGCAATGCTGCCCTTCCGCGTTGATGCAACAGCGGCTTCTGCTGCAGCATGGGGCTGGTGAAGAGGCCCTTGCGCTTGCGAGCGAAGTTGAGCTAACAGCAGCAGCAGCGGCAGCTGCTGCTGCTTCTACTGCCGGCCCGTGCGGCTCGTCTGAATTAGTGAAAGCAGCAACAAGGGCAACAGTGCCTGCTTGGCTCTCCCTCGGGCTGCAGGGCGTCGCGTCTGCTGCTGCAGCAGGTCTGCTGCCTGTAGCGACCCACAGCCTGCAGCTGCTACCCGGCAGAGGCAACGACAACGACAGCGGCAGCTGCAGCGGAGTCGCGGTACTCGAGAAGCAAAAGGCCCTTTCGCTGCTGCAGCAAATCAACATGAATGTATTCAACGTGTTGCTGCACCTAGGGCGCTTGGACGAGGCTGCCGTTGCTGCAGGGTAAGGAAGCAGCAACCTCTACAACAACTGCAGCTGTCATAGGATATAGATAGGCCGCGGGAACTGCAGGAGGAGCAGAAGCATGAGCAGGCATTCTTTGATATCCCAGCATGGGAGACGTTGGGTGTGGGCTATAATGGTCTGTTGAATAAGGAGGGCTGTGCTGCATATTTTGTGTTTAGGAATATGGTTCAAGGGAGCGGCAGCAGCGGTGCTGCAAGCTCGCATGCATTGGCCGCAGCACTGCTGCAGCTGGGCAAACACAACTACGTTGCTGCACTGCAGCTGCTGCTGATCGCCATGAGGCATGCAGCGCAGCTGCTGCAGTACACACTTGCCCCGGAAGAGGCAGCAGCAACAACAAATACAGCAGTAGCAAACCCAACAGCAGGTGCTTCAGGGTTTTATTCTACTGTGTCAGCTACGACGAGCCAAAGAGCTGCTGCGGCAGTTGCTGCAGCGGGTGGGTGGGTGCCTCCACCGGCAGCCGCAACAGAAGCGACAGCAGCAAGCGTATCAGCGGGAGCATCTGGAGGAAGGTTTCCGCTGCTCTCGGGCAGCTCCAGCTGGCCTGCGCTGCTGTCTCTGAATGCTGTGGGGACAATCTCTTTGCACCTAGCTCTGCTGCTACACAGCCAGCCTCAGCTCGTGGGCCAGCTAGCTGCTGACCCCACCCATTTGCTTCACGCACTGAGGTCAGCTATACGCCGCGTGCACTTCCTCACTACTACACAGCCGTTGCAGCAGCAACAGGAGAGACAGCAGCCACAGGAACGACAGCAGCAACGGGAGCAGCCGCGGCAACAAGAATGGGCAACGCAGCCAATGCTGCGGCAGCAGGAGCAGGAAACTCTCTCTCAGCAGGGAATGCAAGAATCCGTCAGACGGACGGAGGACACGGGGTGGCGTCCACAGCACTGCTTAAATGCTCCCCACCAGCACCAACAGCAGTATCAGCGCCATGGGGGCACGTCTAATATCTCTGCAGGGGCTCAGTCATCGTCAGCAGCAGCATCACCACCGGAAAGTGGGACCCCCGTCCCAGAAGTCTGCACCTCCGCCGACAATGCAGCACGCCGCACCCGCAGTAGCAACACCAGCAACTTTTATAGCAGTTGGTCGTCAAGGCTTTCTGTGGAAGCATGCCGAAACCAGCCGGCAGCTGTTGCCGCTGCAGCGGCTCGGGCAGCTGATTCTGCTGCTGCGGCTGCAGCAGCTGGTTTGCTGCTAGCGGGCTCAGGAGTGGGGGAACCTTTCCGCCTAACGACGCATCAGTGGCCTTTGGAGTGTATGGACAGCTACAGGGCAGCAGGGGCCTTGTTTCAGCAACAGCAGCACCAACGACGCCGCCTTCACACCACGCCGTTGGGTTTTGGGGTCAACTCTGTAGCAGCGGATGGTGCTTCCTCTGCAGCAGCAGCAGCAGCCGAACAAACAGATGGAAGGATTTTTCGCCTTGAAGTGCCGCATGCAGACGTCTCTGCTGTGCAACAGAAGCTTCTGCAGCGCCGTCTGTCAAGGGCGACAGCAGCAACACCAGAAGCAGCGGCTGCAGCTGCGGCAGAAGAGGCTGTCTCATGCTTTTTTGAAATTGGAGATGCGTGCGCCCGCCTTATGGGTGTTCTGTGTTCTTCCTTCAACTCTTTAAGAAGCAGAAGCAGCAGAAGCGACAGCATCAACAATATACCTGGTGATCCTCTGAAATACACCTCTGGGGGCCGGCAGCAGCAGCATCAGCTCTGTGCTGAGCTTCGAAACAAGGTGTTGCTGCTGCGGTGCTATGTGATGGTCGGAAGCTGTTGGGGAATGCAGCAGCAGCCTCCTGCAGCAGCAGAAGTGCAACTGAGGCTGCTGCTGCTGCAGTTGCTGCGCCGCACAGTGAGCCTGCTTGGCTGGCAGATCTCTTCCCACGGCGACCGGCGAGATAGCTGGAGAACAGACAGTAGGACATCGACCTGCGGCAGAAGCTGGTGCTACTGCAGCAGTTGCAACAGGAGCGCTCTTATGATGCTACTCACCGATCCGGCCATGCTCGGGGATGCAACACATACAGGGACAAATGCCGACACGGCTGCTGCAGCTCTGCTTCTGCTGCTCCAGGTAGCTCACAGCTGCCCGCGCGTGTTACCTGTTGGAACGCTGCGTTCTGCGCAGTCTCTCTATGCTCCTGAGAGCAACTGGCGCAGCTTCTGTCCCTTCCTCGCTGCAGCGCACGCTGCAGCAGCGGCGGCAGCAGCAGCTTGTCGCTGGAGGAAGCGGGGCCCCCCAATGCAGCTCGTTGATAAAGCGGCGCGAGGTGCCGAAGCATCGACAGGCAAGCTATATAGGCAGCTTTTGAGGCTGCACAAAGCTGCAGCAGATGGAGAGCTAGTCCTGACTCTGGCTGCCGCCGCTGCTGCGGCGAGCGAAAGCCGAGGATGTGTCTTGTCCGCTGCGTCTTGGGGGCTTACACATCTGCTTTCTGGTGCTGCCACGACGCCGGCAGCTGCGAGAGCGTTGCTGCTGCAACATTCCATGTTACTGGCTGCCTCTGCCGGTCAGCAGCTGCCGTTGCTCCACATGCAGCAACTGCTTCGCTGCTGTTGCTGTACCGAGGGACCATTGCAACAGCCGCTGGCGCTTGCTGTTGCAGCAACGGGAGCAGACTCGCCAAGCTGCGCCTGCTTTCAGGGGACGCCGCACAGGGAATTCACGTTGCTTTTGCAGTTGGACATACAGCTGGATGCAGTTGCGGCGATGGGGGCGAACAGCAGAAACATCAGTCCTGTGGGATTGGAGCTGTTACAGCACTTGCAGCGGGAAGCTGCAGCTGCTTTGCTGTTGCAGAAACCTGTCCTGTACATGCACCTCCAGCTCCGTGTAGCGATGGTAGAGTTGCTGCTGCGCCGTGTATACAGGACCATACAGTTGCTGCCATTGCTACAGGAGCTGGTGCATCAACATCATTTGGCTCAAAGCAGGTCTCCGGAGGTCGTGGCTGAATTGTCTTACATAAAGGCAATGTGCTGCTGCCACCTTGGCTCGTTGTTAATACGGCAGCAACAAGGCGCAGTAGCAGTAATAACAGAGCCACCCTCAGGCGACCCTGCATGGGGAAGGGAGCCGCAGCTACAGCTGCATCGGCAAAACTCCCTACGAAGCATCGCCAAGCTGGTGTCTACAGAAACGGTGGAAACAGGTGGGGTCAAAGCCACTTGCAGCCTTGCACCAGGAGAGCGTGGAGAGCCATCTGCAGGGCGCAGGACAGAACCAACGGAAAGCCTGGCTACTGCCGGGGAGGTGCTGTTGCATGCAGCAGCAGCCCATGCAGAAGTTGCGATGGCTGAATGGGATACTGGAGAGCAAGCCGTTGGCCTCCTCAGGGGCACCCTTCAGCGAAAGAGGCGCAGGGACATGCTGGTGGCTTGTCTTGCATCCGCAGCCTTGAGACTGCAGCAGGCAGAATGTGGAGCAGCCTCTGGTGAGACTGAGAAGTCTTCTGCAGCAGAGCGTCGGGAGAAGATAGAATGCTTCCGGCGTGAGTTTGTCGACCTCCGTGCCGCACTTCTTGACGTCGATGCGGTTGGCCCGCCATTGCATGAACAGCAGCCTCTGCAGCAGCAGTTCTCTGGCGGCCGTGCGAAGAAAGAAAGCCGTGGGCGTTGCCTGTTCAACGGAAATGAAGCAGAAGCTAATGACGAAGCACTCTCTTGGCGTAATCGGGACAGCAAGTTGAAGCGGCCAAGGGTTAGCGCAGACGAGCGCGAGCTGCTGGTTGGTGGCATTGGAAGAGTAGCTCTATCCACGCTGCGTGGTAATGAGGCTGCTGTTTGCCCGCTAAGACATGTGCACTGACCACCCGGCAGCTCCCTGCCAGACGACTGACGGCAGCTCAGGTGTCCTCAGTGCTCTTGCCGTTGGCCCTCGACTAGAGCACTGTGTGGAGTTGAATAGACACTACCTTAGCGTTTCCTGCACTCGAGGCTGTTGTTGACACTTCAGAGGAATGTGCATTTAGGTTTTCTGCTGCAGTGATGAACGGTAGCTTGTCATGCATGTTGTGCACACACTCGTGTTAAAACAGCGAAGGGGTATGAATACTTCGCTGCCACTTGTACAAAGCTGTACGAATCTAGTGCCTGCTGTTGGCATTGCCTATCCGTGCAGATGCTGTTGCTAAGCTGAAAGCGATGTACCGGGTCACCACTGCGTACACACAAGGAGGCACAGGACGCCGAGGCTAAGGCCGCCTGAATGTGCGAAACTGAAAATCGCCTTTTACGAGTCCTGCCTCGGTCTCCCTGCTTTAGTTGGCATACTTCTTGTGCCACCGCATAATGCTTGGGAAGGATGCTACGATCAGATCACATAAGTCAACTAATCATTCCGTGCAGCGAACGTTCTTTTAAACTGGCGTTTCTTAGCTGTCCACAGGTGCGTTCCTGGTTGCGGGGATGTGCCCGTATGCGCAAGCGACCCGCAAGTTGAATGGAGGCGGCTGTGCAAAGGCGTACGAAGGTTGAGGGGTTTACAATGGTTGGAGGAAGTGTTGGCGCCAATTACGGTAGGCAAAACTCTTCAGTAAATATATGGAGTGCCGTTCTTAGTAGAGGCATTAAGTGATTCAATATAAGCTGTTGGAGAGCAATACAAGCAGCAGCAACCGGACAACCAGCACGTCATGTCCATGAGAAAGTACTCTCTGCAGTGTGCAGTAGGGAGCGAATAGCCAGAGAAACCTTATGTCCTTTGTTTCAGTAAATTTTTTCTATCCTTTCCGGGCGTAACACTAAGGGAAACACCCCTTTAGGTCACTTGAACCGGCCTTCCCGCTACCACGAGGTAAAAGCCCGGTACCATTAAACTCAACACACAAGAAGATATATTATTCAAATTTATTCACCAGTTACTAATATACTCCAAATAGCAGAAAGCAAAATGGAGCCGGCCTGGCAACATAAGGGAGAAGTGCGGCTGTCCACCAAAACACAATCGATTGCCTAGCGGAGCCTACGAAGAAACCACCAAGGCCTGTCTGGCGCGCTATCAACCTCGGCTCAAACATCGTTCCATTATGCTGAAGATTATCACGAGTATCAAATACAAATTTGTTTCTCTACTCTACTATTTAACTATATATATTCCAGTGAGCTCATTGGGTCGTTTCCCACGGAGCTCCCTCCCTGTGGTTTTTTCGGCATTCAATGCCGCCGCGGCGCCCACAACATTGTCTTTTATGCCGTTCTCCGGCAGCAATAAGAAGTATCACTAGGTGAACAAATACTTCTACTAAGATTAGCAGTATTTGTTCATGAAAACGGAGAGACAAGCGCCATTTCCCTCGTCCGGGATGTACCACAACGTAAGTGGGCTTTCCTCATGTCGTACGGCAACGATGGGGCGCTGTGAGGCTTCCTGCCGCCGTCAAGTTGTAAAAAAGCATACCTAACTGATGCTTTCCTTCCTTCTGTACATGCGTCTTCTTTACAGTCCAATACGGTCTAGAGGACAGCATCCGCGTTTATCATGTGTCTTGCGGTTGGTTGCTCGAGGATTTGGTTGTCGCAGTATGCGAAGTCAGAAACTTGGATCGCGGTCCTGCAAAACCTTTCTTTCTTTAGCATATTCCTGAATCGTGTTTATATTTATTTGTGTAGGGCGTTTCTGTTTGTGCGTGTGGCCGTGGTCAGCTCAACACTTGTTGACCCGCGTGTGGCTGGCTGCTCAGGTGCAAGAACAGCTTGGAGCTATTCATCCCGCCTCTACCCAAAGTCAACCCCTAGGCGTTATAAGGTGGCGAAAGTATAAATTTGAACAAGCGCAGCCATGGATCTTTTTCCTGATTCTGCAGTGCAAGGCTCGACTTCAAACCAAAACACACTTCAGTCAAGCCTCGCCAGTCAGCTGTCGGGCCCGAGGAGGTCACAGCTTTTAGAACGCCTTCGAAGGTGCGCAGATCTAGACAAGCAATTTTTTCTCGCGTGTTTCCACGCCCTCTACACAGAACGCTCTAGCAAGGGACTCAGTGGACTGGGAACGGTCAGTGAAGGTAATCTGAACAGCATGTCGGGTGTTGCGACGGATGCTGCTTGCAACCCATGCCAGGAATCTCCGGAAGATACACTACGTAATATGCTTACATATTTGCACAATTTTGATGAACGAGAAAGGGCCGCCACTGACCGCGAAGAATCGCTCAATCGCCAATACAAAGCTTTAGAAGCCGAACTTTCTCACTTAATACCCAGCTCTGTTGTTTCGCCCTGCCCTGCTTCGTCTACATTCCACATACCAACTGCGCAGGACTTCAGCCGTCTATGGTGCATCGGGATGGTGGTCTCTGCAAAAGAAGAGGAGCAAACAATCCAGCTGAACGAAATTCACCATCACAACTTCGAGACAGATGGGGTGTATCTTCCAAGGCTTCCTGCTCTCCTTCGTGAGGGAGGAGCAATTGAAAGGGCTGACGGTTTGCTGAGACTAACTCATCAGTGTCCACCCTAACCCTTTCTCACCACCTCGTGGTCGGTTGACAAACGCGGCAGATATATAATCCCATATAGCCTATTTTTCTCGTGCGGAAACCCTGCACGGTAGAAACACATAGTCTCAAGATTGCGCCTTTGCCCAATCTCCTTCCACTGAATCATGCTAATCATAGCATGATCTAGATAGGTGCGTTACTAATAGTTAGAACGGCTAGTTACAGTGTGAATGCTCAAAAGGTTGGAGTACTGCTCTGCAGCCAATTTCAGCCGCGAATGCCGGTACTACATTGAAAACGCTGGGCAAACGAACATAGGGCAAACCGCTGGCCATTCTATGCCATGCGTTTACTCAGTGTATTGTGTATATGTGCGGCATTCTACTTGTCTGGTAGACGCTGGTTGGTCGTCAATAACTAACTACGTTGTTTTGTTTATTTGCGTGTTAATCTGGTGCATTCTATTCTGCGTAGCCTGAACTCTTACTTTCTCCGCAAATGTTAGACGGCATTTATAAAGCGTGTGTATTTTAAGAAAACGATTCAACGAGTGCAACGCCGTACTGCGGCCACGCTCAACGTTCACAAAAAAAAATCCACACAGCCAAGATCGAGTGTTGGATGGCGTCACGAATCCTCGTTTGCACGCTTATACAGGAGACCTGGAAGCCTCGGAATATTCACCCCACTTATATTGACGTTCCAGTGGCGCAAGTGATACAAGTGGCTTTTTTGCTCTTCTTCCTTTGCAGATATGACCGTTGCAATGCGAGAAAGACCATCTATTGCCCTCCCACTTTGCATGCGGGAGTTTGGTGGGACAGGAATGCTGCTAGTACGAACAGTGCCGTTATATGCTGGCTCCGTAAGTTTAGCCATTAGGCCTTCGTATTGACGATTCAGAGTTTGTGCGTAATCGGTAAGCCTTTTTTCTCTGTCTTCAAGATCTTGCAATTCGAAGGCAATCCTGTGGAATGCAGCTTCAGATTCCTGAGGTGTATTGCTGTGGGCGTATACGCCCATGTTCCACTCTGTGTCGATATACATGTTGCTGCTTACTCCTACAACACTGCTGAAGTTGCAGCAGCGTTCCATGTCCAGCTCGTCAAACCAGGCCTTGAAGAATCTTCTGTCTAGGGCTGCGCAAACTCGAAGCCGCTCCAAAAGCTCCGCCTTTATGCATTCATTCCGTGCAGCTGCACATCTTAGTAGAGCTGCTCGGCTGAAGCCACCAACAGGGCGCTGCACGCCGGAATCGGGGAGATTATCCATGCTTGTTCCCGTCGGCCTCTCAGGAAATCCGGTCAGTAGTGGCTCCCACCATGAATGAACTCATTAGTTGCGTCGTCAACCTATGAAGTAGCATAGCATTGTGCATGAAAACTGAAAAATCTTGGATGACGCAAATTCGGTGCAAGAGGCATAGCATTGTGCATGAAAACTGAAAAATCTTGGATGACGCAAATGCGGTGCAAGAAACAAAATGCTGGTAAGGGTTTCATAGATAGAATTACAGAAAAGGGCAAAGAGTGTTGTTGCGTCCTTGTTTGCCCACGAAATCCACAATAGGTGTCACCGCTTATGAAAATCAGCACTACCTACCTATTCACGAAGGAGGGCAGTTTCGGGTTCAAGTTACGTTGCCTTCGCCACGGTCTTCTTGCCAGCTGGCACAGCAGAGACACAGACTTTAGTGTACACAGTTTAGTGGAAAGCATAACATGGTCATGGCACCACGAGGGGACTTCGGCAGGGAAGAAAATTGAGGCCCTGTCAGTATGCAACTTTAAAGTGTGCTATTCTTTGTATATTAAATGAGCTGCATGCTTCTAGAATTTCCCACGGACAAGCCACCAGCCATGCAACCGAGGTGTCACACTGTGGAGTGAAATCTGAAAAGAGCCTACCTTGGCTTTATGAATCTAACCTCCAGGTGACCAATACGGTGTGGCGTCGACAAACAATGCTTGCCTCCAACGATAGCTGCAGCTCGACCAGTGTGCAAGCCTTCACGGTGGCGCTAGGAGGTGGCCCTTTGACCCTTGGAAAGTGAGGGAAATGACTTCCACGTAGGTGGCTAGTAATGTGGTGCTTATTAACGGTGTTCCATGTTGCCTTCTCTAGAGTCCTGAGACGACCTTCAACAAATAGTCTCAAGCAAATACCAACCGAGCAATGCAGCTAGATAAAATTTGGATTTGACTTTGACGAATGAATTTACGAAGTCTAATAACAATCTGGGCGTGAGGGGGAGGCACTCCTGAAACGGTTCGCTGGAAGCTCGAGACCTCAGCTGCTGTTGCCGCTCGAGTGTGGCTCGGTTGTCGGCGGCTGTCTGCAGCAACTTGACAAGCCTGCGCTCACTATTAATAGGGCTCTAAAGGAGGAAATGTCTCAATATTGTGCGATTGGATGGTAAATTTGAAATCAATCTTAGTTGGCAACAGTGTGGCATATATGACCGCCAACGGCGCTTGGGTGATGAGTGACCTGACCGTTGCAGGGCAAGTGGAGTCAGCCACCGTTCAAAATGGTGGAAAGCCGATTGAACGACCGAGCGTTATATTTCCAACTATTTCTTACCATGGATTTAAATGCTACGAATTTATCCATGCCACCAGAACCTCATAGTACAGACGCACAAACTGTCTGCCTGCCCTCTCCAGTTTGCTCTCCAACTTTTTGCTCAGCGTGTGCCCGTAGGTGCCGCATCCCACCAACAAGAACTTCATCCCCGGCCTAAGCGAAAGCAAGCCTACTCGAGTACGAGGCATATAGTAACTTCTAGCTCTATAAGTAACGGGCTCCTTGAAAAAGGAATATATCTGTAGTTTCGTCTGTGCATTCCCCTTTTGGTTCGTCAAAGCATGCATGTACTCTACAACAGTTGCGTTTGCATGTGTTGACCCGCACGTGATGCAGGTGTTTGCCCTCATGCCGCTGAGGAGGTTCGCCTGTGGGTTCACCACGGAGTGCTACTGTCCACTCGCTGTCAAACTCTCCTTCCAGAGAATTTAGAAGAATGAGCAGGAAATCTCCCTGTTTAGCCTCCAGCTAGTGATGAAGTCCTGAGCGGGATTGTGAAGTCAAATTCATGTTCATGATGGTAAAGGGAAGTAGGTGTGGGCAGGAGCAAATCAATTGACAAGAGGCAGATCCATAATGGTTTGGGGAGCAAACCCTGCCGGCCATCCCTTAATAGTAGATAAAGAGCTCTGGCAACATCCTAGTCTGCGGGTATACTCAATTCAGCGAAGCTATGGAAGACTTCAGCTTCGATATAAAGGAGAACGAGGTCAGTGTAGCAGTACCAGCAGCAGCTAATGATGTCTCACGATCCGTACCTGCTCTTTGGTGCCGCTGCGCTTCGTAAGTCTCCGCTTAGTCGGACTGATGCTCATTCTTCTCTCTTTGCACGCCTGTGCCATCCGGTTCAGCTGCCATATGCGGACTGTCTGGACTATTCGTGTACATAAATGTACACTGATGGTTCACAGGGCGACCATCGGAGTGTTCCTCACTATGAGACCTCTCGACGGCGAGGCTGCAGTAAAATGAACAGTTTAAAAACTGCAACAGACAAGGGATGATATCCCACTCCGATTGCAGTTCACGTTGTGCGATTCTTCCGTGAACGAGGGAGCCAACATGCATGCGTATGTATTCTGGTCTCTCCATTTGGTGCTGCTCTACTGAATGGCTTGGGCACGTCCCCAAAGCTCGCCAAACTGTGCTGTGCACGGCTCAGCACCGACGAAGTAGCGCACTAGCTCACCGTGCTTTATATACCCGACGATGCATTGGTTTTCCTTTGTCTCGAACCATTGTGCAGAAATGGTCATAATCTGCGTGCAACACCCGCCCATACCAACGTTACACTTTGGTCTTCCACCTAGTTCGAATATACAATGCGCAACACAGTGAGGTCAATGAACTCAAGCTGCAGCCGCATGAGATCTGTACGTCCCAGATATTCTTAAGTTCAATCCGTATATCTTCCTACCCAAAGGTCCATCTTCATTTTCTTCATGTTGCAGAGCTGCAGAGAGACTCTGCCCAAACAGGGTGCCACCGAATGCCCACCGGCAGTCATCGAGAGAAAGTCGTCCTGTGCTCACAAAACAAGCAATATTCGCCTACGTACTCCACAGATGTTTCTGGATTATAACCAAGAAATAAGGCGACAATCACGCAGCCGAGGAGTTCGGCGCAAAATATCTCAGTGCCTTCTTCAGCCACTACCATGCCTCACCGTCGCAATCGACGTCCAGTTTAGTAAATGCCTTCTGTAATAATGAGTCCTCTGCCTCCACTACGGTGCCGACCATTGCAGCAGCAAACACTACGTTGTCAAGACATATCCCAGCAAACCACAACCCAGCCAAGCGTCACTTCATTGCATATTAGAGAATAATGCCTCTCAGCTCGAGGGGCTCAAGTGCGTAATCACATGCGTCGACAACAGCACCGAGAGACGAAGGATATATAAGCTTTCGCACACCACCAGGACACTTCGGACGATCATTTATGCCACTTTACACTTCTACTCCGATCTCCCAAGTTCCTAATCTTATCTCTTTCTATATCCGCCCGTGTTGCATCTACATGGCCACGTACCAGTAAATATTATTTCTCCATCTTTGTTGATGTCAAGTGCATCAAAGACGTCTTCAACCTATGGTCAATATCGTCGTAACGCAAACAATACGGGTGCCGTGTCTATGAAGGCGGAAGGGTTATCACTGCTTCGACCCTACGGCTAGCGCGCGGGTCGTAGGACAGTAGTCAGACACGCGAGCCTGCTACTTTGCCAAAAGAGCACATAAGGGCAGGCTTGTTGCTAATGCCGATTCATCACAGCATAGTTGATTCCAAAATGGCAACACTCGGCACTCCAACAATCGAACTGGAGCCGTCGCTCTCTGTAAACGGGGGCTCTGCTGTGTGAAGCTGTTTGTCTGAACCCCACGCTACAGCGGATAAACAGGGAAAGTCAGCGGCTTCCTGGTAGACCCACACGGAGACCAATGGAAAATGCGAGATCTGTAAATGGGGGAAGCGCTTTACCTCTTCGTTGGTAAGGGGCTCCGGCTGTTCCCTCTGCAGTGTCCTCTTTAGGTCTTCCACCGTCAGGCGTCCAACACTGGAATGCGATGCATCGGCGAACAAGGAGCCAACCCCTGACTCACAGCGGAAAAGCAAAATAAATTCAGGGTCATATAAAATCAGGCAAGGGCACCTTGAATAGCGGATTATCAAGTTCCAGACCAAACAGAGCTAAGCTCTCATACAAACAGTTAAATAGCGCAATTCACGGATATGAATTTTGCACGGCACATCATGCTCTCCTTCTGCTGAATAACGCCTCGTCCATCTATTCATCGGTTGGACCAAAACGTGACGTGGCATATTCGACTTTACAAGTGATTGTAATTCTGATATGGAGAGCAGCAGGTAGTCATTGTCTCCTCCTGCACCTTACGTTCGCACTGGTCAGAGTTAAGGCAGTATGCACACATGAGGACCGCCGCGCGTCGTAGTGTTGTGCTATTTGCGAACCAGCGAAGTCTGCAGAAGACGCAGAATCAAGATCACCGCAGCCAGCAATGACATTTATTCAAATCCATATTCCCCAGAGATGTCTGTGAGAAGCTGGGGTTTCTGCCATTCAGGTGCTGGTTCCCTATCTTTCCCTAACTGTGGGCAAGCCAACACAGGAAGATTTATGGTGCGCCGACTCACCCCATTGTGCAGGAGGGAGGAAATGGCTGGTGCGCTAGCATCTGTCCAAAAAGCCAGGGCTGAGTGCACATGCAAGGCAATCTCAGTCCCCTTGTTAGGCACCATCATATGAAACATAGGACGCGCAGTTGGATTTTGTCAAACGGCTCTCTATTCACTGAAAGTCCGTGCATCGTCTACGCTGAGAACCACTGCACTGAAAAGGACACAATCAATGAGCTTACGTGCTCCAGAGCTTGTTGTGGGGTAAGACGGTTACTGCAGAGACATGTAGACGCAGCAGGACCAACATAAAGTTGTATCTGGGCACCATCTACACACGTGACGCTGTGAACGATTGGTTCCTTACTGCGGACTGATTGTAAGTAGCTGCGCGACGAAGGACTTGGCCTCTTCGGACACGCCTGCCTTCCTGAAGAAAACAGAGAAACACCGTGTGTGTCCCCGTTACGTTTGTAATGGAACCAAGCCCAACATTGCTCTCTGACACATCTACTAAAACCCGCGTTCTAAGCTCACTCTAGATGGATCATGTTAACATCCCCGGCAAGGATCTGACGAATCTTTTCCTGTTGCGTACCCACAAAAGGAGGGCGCCCGCACAGTAGCTGATACACTGCAAGGATAACAGTTACGCAGGGGCACAAAACCATGAGACAGCTGCACTGCAGATATTCAATAGCAAGCTGCACAGAGGCTTGGTTCTGAAGATACACTGTATGGCATGCCTGGGGGAAGGGCTGTTCTAACGGCCTCGAGGGCAATCTATGAATGAACAGTCTTCCCCCCAGAAATGGCTAAACAAGCAAAGACATACGGAGCGCCGGTGGAACGCCGCAACACGGGAATGACCCTGAATGGCAGCAACCCGTACTCGGTAGCCAAAGACTTACCAATAACCCCTAAAGACCACATGTCGCAGGCATCGGTGTAACGACCAAGGAGAACATCTGCAGTAGAAACCACAAACACGTGTACCACGCAAGCACACCTCTAAGCTATGAAGCATTGCGCTGCATTTAGCTGAAATACGCATAAGACTGCATTCACCGTAGACTTCTTGCCTCATGTTTACTGCTTGCCGATTCATTTGACAGGGCAGCAAAGCATCGTGACCACACATAAAAAAATCGAGTAGAAGTCTATTCTCGCTCTCAACAGCCCTTGCCTCATCATACTGCCCATAGGGACTGCAAACACAGAATATTAGCCGAAGGTTGCTAACCTGGGCTGGTGTATTCAAGTAAGCCACAAGCAGCATTGAGACGACCTTCCCTCTTGTGCCACCGAGTGGAATGGCTCAGGCCATAAAGCTTCAGAGGAGGGAAGCAGCCTTGCTTTGTCAGCTGCCAGCTCTCGAGTCTTAGGTTACGATGAACTACTCCACAGCCTTGAAGGAACCCGACAGCTCTTACCATCTGCAGCGAACAAAATACAGAGTCCGCTGTTGGCCTGGCATGTACAGACCCACCTTACCACACTCTGTGACACCATACGACCTCCTATGGTTATCCGCACAAAACAGTCCTCTTGGCAGTTCAGAATTCCCTTCGATGCGTGCAACGTCACTGTGAGCCTTTCGGCGGGAACGGGCCCTTACTTGTAGGGTCCAAGTCCTTGCCACCTCCTCTGGGCACTTCTGCAATGATGCCAGAAAATCATACAATGAACCGCCTGCAATACAAGACGCGCCGTTGACGGGGATGCCATGCCGTTGCTCCCAGCACAGCGAGGGTCACAGAAGTAGAATTCAGAGGGTTTGCGGCGTTTCTTAGAAAAGCATACAAATCTACCCAGAATAAATACTCCCCAATAATATGGCATGAACCGTGTACCCACAAACCCCTAAAGCCGGAGAAGAGGTCTGACCTGGACAGTACTCGGAGACCAAGTAAACTGCTCTATCGTCCTCAAACACCTCGAGCAATCTGCACGCTCCCAATGACAGAGGAGTGAAATCTCCTACTGGAAGAAAAAGACTTCCAAATTGTAGAAGAGCATCAGAATTACAAACGGGATGTCTCTACTGTGCTTAGGGTAGGGCACTGTTTGGCCATTCGCGGGGAGCGCACTGCGCCAGCTCGAGGCAGATACACTTTAGACGATCACACGCGTTTTGCTGTTTAGACGTGCCTTGCAATATACGGATGGTCCAACGAAAGCCAAACCTCTATTTCCTTCTTCAATGTTTCCAACTGGAGGGGGTCGTCGAGATGTTTCCGCACTACTAGAGCTTCCGCCTTGCGTCCGCTGCGCTTACATGTCACTCTGCAGACTTTACCCGCATCTTCTCGCCGCAGGACACAAAAATCAAAAGAGTACGCATTCCCAATGAAATCGCGCATCAGGCGGCTTGTATACTGAGCACAACGCACAAAAGGTAAGGCCATAAATTCACCTCGGCGACGGAACAAACGGTCCTTAAGCATGACCTTATGAATTTCGCGATTCTTTAAATGTCTATTTAGACGTAAAATCTTGCTGCATCCAATACATGCGTTCAACTGCCAAGGCAGGGAAACATATTCAAGTAGATGCTTCCCCAGAAATGTGAATGAACGATCTGAAATATTGCAACCTTAACAGATCAACATCGAATATGCACTCCTGGGAAACCCCTCTATTGTGATTCTCCATCGCGAACAGGAAGACAGGTTCTGGAAGATCTGATACCACATACCCGGACGATGTTCTGTGGTTGCTGGGCGACGTCACTGAGAATGGTTGTCTGGCTGTGCGATGTCCTCGCGTCAGCTTGCGTCCCTCTGATTCGGGAGAGCCCAGTAGCGGGGGCTTCGCGACTCCGCAATTGGTGCAAAGACTGTCCGGCCCCCATTTAGCATTTCTAGGAAGAAGCCCCTAGAATACACAGATCCTATGTCCACGGCTTTTTGTTACACAAGCTCTGGGAACCTGCACTCCAGCGCATGAAAAGCGACAACCCCGTCTGCATCACAGTCCTCCATTGGGGCGAGCCAACTCCCATGCAGCAACTTTGGACATAATATATGGCAAAATGAATAAATAACCCGCAACATGCGCACTATGTGCAAACCGTGTCTCGCCAAGAAGCACGCTTACCTGTACTGGTGCGGCTTGGGCGCCAACGGAGGATAAAGAAGGGGGAACATTCGGACACAGCATCCGTGGATATCTATTTGAATACCTTTGAATCCAAAGCTAGATATAAGGTTGGAGGCACGAGAAAAAGATCGGGCGGGTACGCGGAACGCCCCTCAATACCCACTGGTCTGGGCGCTGTAGGCGGAAGTAGTACGCTTATAATTAGACACCTTTCAATGAAGACAAGCCCATAATCCATACGTCTGTCACTGAACTTTGCAGCAGATTGGGAAGGCCATCTCCATGCGGCTAGCTGCTGCGGCCCGGCTCGCATGCATGATTGCTGGAGCTGCTGCTCTACCACTATTTTGTTAGCGTAAAAACTATGTGTACCTTCCGCGTCCTCAGGAGCATGCTTTTATTGAATCACTTCAAAAAATTGAGAACGAAGGATGCGAATAGGAGAAAGCTCCCACCGCAAATACCTTTCTATTACAAGCCCCACTACCTTTACACCAGATTTGTTGTGCACGCGCACTACACTAAAGCGCATGTGGTAACCTTAAATGTCTAGTTTCACGAAAGGGAACAATTAGAAATACAAACATACTTATATTGGAACTATCTAGATAGAAAAGAGGTCAATTGACTTAGTGCTCGTCCGCCTACACGAGGCCTAGGGCTGACCTTTGAGGCTGACGCAGTTACCTTGGCTCAGATTCTCTCCGGGGAGGAGTTGGGGAGTTCGATTATTCTGGGTTTCCCCCCGAGTAATACGGACTCGATTATGTTTGGGGGAATTACTTATTGGTCAATGGAACGTTTAGGGACTGTGTGTAGAAAGATAGCAGGTGTAGCGTGTACAGCAATTCAGGCATACTTTGGTCGTAAAAACTCCGCCCGTTCCTCGGGTGTTCACTGATTCGAATCTCCTCAAGCGGTGGTCTTTGTAGCACCTTCATGACGGTTTGTGTGTACTTGCCTGTCGTTTCCAGCAGCGCCTGTACTCTCGTTGTTACCTTCGTGGCCTACTTTTCTTGCAACACTCATTCCACTCGTCCTACCGTAGAGGAGGCGAATGTTGCGCGGTGCATACTCATCGTGTTTTCTGGCATAGGTAGGTCAAGAGTGTCACCAGAATGCTGCATGCGCTCTCTACACTGAATTTTCCACTGCTTGATAGCATTGCCTTGTTTCGAACTAGAGATCACGTTTCTTGACACTTCGATCCATTTTTCAGTTGTGAGCTTTTCTCGCTCATAATTTGTTGGGGCTCCTGTTCTATCTGCCGTGTGGAAGCAAGATATCAATTTCACTTCGACGGAAGACTGTAGTGTATGCATGATTTTTGTCCGTTTTCAGGCAAAGTATCTTCACGGATAATCCGTGAAGCAGTAGAATCCCCAGCCTGCTCTTGTGTCTCCTAGTTGTCCAATGCTAAAATCTGCAAAGACAGCATCTGATCTGCAGAGGAGGATCGTCGTAGTGGGACATACCTGTCCGAATTTCCCACAGGAGCACTTCCATCTCCTTTGCAGGTGACCACCTTGGACTGAAATGGGCAACGTTCCTGGAAGTGGAATTGTTCAACACTTATCCACGGTGTCACTTCATGCACAGAAGAAACGTTGGTCGTGCTGGCATGCGGGGCTGCCTTGCAACAGCATTTGCACCGAGACATACTGGAAATTTTGTTCCGCCTCCTATTCCGCAGCTCAGCCGTTCGGGCTGTCGCTTTCAGGACTGCTTGAGACTGGAGAAACCGTTCACCTCTTTCTACGGAACATTTCTCGATGTGTTTTTGCTCCATTACAGTTCGCTGCGGTCCTGGACTAAAATCCAGGACTCTCCGTACACGTGAGCTGCAAGAAAAAATCCGAAAGATATACAAGAATTTCCTGGAAACAGCTGTCGTTTTTTCCCGTCTGCAACCGTCTTGGGCAAAACGGCACAGGGGTCAAGAGCTACTGGCAAGAGAACCCTGTAAGCGATGAGCAACAGCTCACAGTGCTGGTAGAAGGGAAATCCCAGATGCAAGTATGCCAAACCCAAATTTGATGCATAACTAGAACTGTGGAGAATTGGTGAATGTTTGCTTGACCCTCTGTAGACAGCCTGTATGGAAGTAGGAGGGCACCTGCCAACTTGGAACAGGTCATGTTGCACCTCCGTAGAAGCCTCGTAGTACTCTTGGGAAAGGTTTGCGGCAGCAGACTGGGTCTCCTGAGCTTCACAGCTAATATTGACGCTAAGTGTTGAGGGGGAACCTGCAGTGGGGTTAAACTACTGGCGATTACTCTTCGATAGGGGTTGGACATTTGGAGATGCTGTGGAGCCGGACATCGTGGGCATGAAGCTGGGAAAAGATAGAAATTACCGAAATCAGCAATGGTATATACTGGTTGTACTATCTACGCAATACAAATCATCGATAGGTGCCACCGGGACAGAGCATGCCTGCTCTCAACGTAACAACATGCATGGGCAAGACGTTAATTTCCACATTTGTTGATAGTTCCAGAGTGTCTAAATTGGAGCGTACTTATTTTAGTGGAGGAAGGCAATGTCAATATTGACACACAGAGTAGGGGTGGTACTCTACAGTCGGTATCGGGGAGCTAGGCTAGTCGGCACTTTGTACACTACCAATATGGCAGGGAAATACTAGTGTCCAGGTTTTTGGTCCCATTCTCATTCTTATATCCCTTTTACCATTGCGTCTCGTCTGGATGCTAATGCACTCCTGCGGACAATACTCATGCCGTTCCACGCGCCGGCCAGTCTACGACGACCCGAGCAGCCCCAACAGGGTTTATGACTAAGCCCCTTCAATACCTAGGAGGATACGTGCCAAATTATTTTCAGCTTGCACTGTGGTTATTCATTCTCTTTGCACTGAAAGCAAGAGAGGTTCTTTTTTAGAGCGCGGTGCAGGCTTTGGAGCTGCGGGGTTGGGGCGCCGAGCGGTGTGGTGGTTCTTCATGCATAAACACGCTTTGCCTCGTGCGCATATTTGGTTGTGTCTAGAAGCTTCCGAGCGGAAATAATTCGAGAAGTTTCAGCCTTACCCACTCTTCACTAGTAATTGGCGTAGTTGTGATGCCACCAGCCAGCATCGATCCTCGTCGGCCGCGATGCCTCCCCCCAGCTTGAAGGTATTAAATGTGGCGGAAAAGCCGTCGGTGGCAAAGGAAATTACACGCTTACTCGGAGGCAATAGTGTGCGTAGGGTAAGACTCAGCAAATGCTCAAACCTGCTTGGCCACTGGTGCAACGAGCTTTCCTGGCGCTTAATGCGCTGCGGGCTTCATATCTGGCGGGTCACCTTCTTGTATTCCTTTGTCCTCATTTTTGCTGAAATTTTTTTCCTTCCTCTTCAGCTACAGAGCTCGAGCACCTTTAACGCGGTCAGCTCCTTTCCTTATGTACTACAAGGCCAAGAATGCGAGATGATCTTTACCTCTGTCCGAGGGCAAGTACCATCACTCTTTACAGCACGTGCTAAGCTTTAATAACACTCCTCTTCTGTCGCTCCTTCCACTTGTTGGATGAAAAAGGAGTTCCTGGCTCACATTTGGAGTCGCCCAACTGAGCTCACTGCCGGAGTGTGTTACTCAACAGGCATCTGATGTCTCTCGATTTTCCTGCACCCTTCTCATCTTGGAACGCCGTTTTTCCTGAAGCGCTATTTACAGGTGAATACGTATTTATTTTATTTTTATCCACTGTGGCTCTGCTGTACGGTGCGAACGGGCGGAATGCATCCGTTCTGCGCACAACGCGGATTCATGTCGTTTCCGTCTTGAACGGTGAAAATTTGACATATTTTCACCGTTCAAGGCACCTGATCAGTGCTGCATTGTCCATATATCCTCCGCACCCTTTAACTTAGACTTCGTCCGTATTGTGTAGCTGCTCGCCGTTTGGAATTTCTCGTTGTGTGTTCTATTGCCTTACCGCAGCCCCTGTGCTGAAACGCGTCAGCGATTCAGCGAAAGACATCGTAGAAAACCTCAAAACTTATGCAAAAAAGTAAGCACGTAGATCAGCAAAAACAGCTTACGTTGCTTGCCCCTTTGCTGTGGGTAGCGATCAGCGAACCCTCATCATAAGGATTTATCGCGAGGAATAATGTTTCAACCGAACATATTTAGGTGTTTTGGTGCAGGTGCCAGTGGCTAGTGTTGTGGTTGGACTGCGACCGTGAGGGAGAAAACATTGCTTTTGAGGTTAGGCACTGGAGGCGATAAACAGGTGTATGCAGAATAATAGGGACGGTGTTCCTTTGCAGTACCATGAATCCTGCATCATGTTGCTACATTGCTGGTGTTGAACAGAGGTTGTTGTGTGCAGCAGTGAAATACGCCGCGTGCCTCGCAGGTGTTGCAAGTATGTAGAGAAGCAAATCGACATATTCAGTCGTTCCGTGCAATTTTCTCCGCTGTGACAAGTAGGAGGGCCACTTTTTCCCTTTCTGCCGTTACACTCTGCAGCACCTCGTTGCTGTGCGTTGTGCTCCAAAATGGCCCTCACTAAATATGAGTTCTGTTCAGGGCAAGACGTAGAAAGGGCATGCCAGCATCTGCAGCAACCAAATGAAGCGCTTGCGCAGGTATTGGACAGCCTACTGTTGTTCCTCCAGTTAGTATTTAGGTTCAATGCATATTACCTAGGGGGAGATGTTTCACTCATACAGAGCGTTAATGGCGGAAGCTACTTTTTGGCATATAAACATTCCACTCGGTGTGCGTGAAGGAGAGACGGGGCACTGGCGCATTGGTGTCACACGGATCCGGTGTTCATCTGTTGCCTTCTTGTTTCACGTGCTTCCTATGCAGGCGGCGGATGCCCGATCCGAAGTGGACTTACGCATTGGTAAGAAGAAGAGGTTTGGGGCAGTTTTTAAGCTATTCTCTTCTATAGTTGGTTCGGATTCATGAACACTGTTTGCTGCTGCGTTGGAGCGCTGTGCAGGTGCTGCCTTCACGCGGTTTCTTACGAAACGGTACCAAAATAAGCTGTCACTCCAGAAGGGACTCATTAGGTAGGTGCACTTGTCATGTTTTACTTGCCATGGAGCATAGCTGGCACCACACAGCTCTCATGTTTAGGCTGTTCCTGAAGACGTTCGTGTTTTCTATCAACAAATTGAGCTCCTTGCGGTTTTCTTTCCCATGCAGCTATGGTCCCTGCCAGTTCCCTACCTTGGGGTTTGTTGTTGAACGGTATGTAGTTTCGCAACGTGCCGACCCTTTGCTCCACCTCATTGTTGACTCGGAATTTGTCACAACAGCGATCTGATAATTAGCTGGGCGGTAATTGTAGTCGAAGCGATTTCATTGCGGCCTGCAGATTCTTGGAAGTGGAAAAGTTTGTGGCTGAACGGTTCTGGACTCTCCGAGTCACTGTTGAGAGGTTGGTCCGACGCATTGTCCCTCAGCGTGAAATTAACACGGTTTCCCCTCGAGGCTTCCCAGCAGGATTTCTCAACTTAGGTTTTGTATGATTGCTACCTTGATTCCATCTACAGGGAAGACGAGGAAAGACCAGGTCACCGTCTCTTTGTTGACTTCCAGTGGGGGCGACAACGCCTTTTTGACCGGTAAAGCCCATAAAAGAGTGCTAGTTGTCATTGAAGAACCATGTACTTAGAAGAGAGCGTGCGTGCATGCACACGCCCACCAGAACAACTTTGTAGACTTTTATGTTTCTGTGCCCCAGTAGATCCACAGAATTCATGTCATTTTGCCTTCCGCAGAGCCGTCGTAATCGCTTTCCTTGAGCTGTGCTGTGAAAACCCAGAAGCGCTCATCACTGCAGTCGACAGCCGCGAAGTTACTAGACAAAGACCTGTGCCTCTGAGTGGGCCGTTGTTAAGCGCGAAGCTCATTGCGTTGATTGCTGACTATTTGGTGCCCACACATTGTAACGCATACGCAGGAGCTTACCACCGTGTTAGAAGCTGCAAACTCTTCCTTCAGTAGCGATCTGCAAGAGCACCTCGATATGAGGGCTACTATTTTCCGGAGGGATTGTTTGTCTCAGACACAGTTGAAATGACTAAACTTTGTTCCCGCAAGCTCCGGATTGACTCGCACAAGTACGATGTAAAGAAGCATTGGCCCTGAAGCATCAACAGAAAAATGGGTGGTGAAGGCTAGACTGCGGCGACGGTCATCCTACTGTCTTTCATTTTTTGTTCCGTATACAGGTGCATGCAAATAGCGGAGGCCCTATACAATCGCGGCTATATCAGGTGATCCACTGTGGACATGGAGTTATAGTTAGTGTAGCCACGGTGCCTGCTTTCGGGGCACTGATATGCTTATCCAAGCTCGGATGCACCGGCGTATGCTCAGCTACCCGCGAACGGAGACGGAACGGTTTACGCGCTCGCATGATTTGTTGGGGCTGATCGAGCAGCAGCGGGACAGTCCGCTGTGGGGGCAATTTGTTGCCGGTTTGCTCGCGGGTGCGTAAATTTGTCTATCCTTTTGGGTGACCTTGACAGATTCGCCTCAGCTATGTTTGCGTTGCTTCGTATGCTAATAAAAGCAATGCCAGTTTGGTAGCACTGGTGTTTGAGTGTCAGGTGGTTTTGAATGGCCTCGCGATGGACCAAATGACGATGCTGTGAGTTTTACGTAGACTTTGGGTGGCATCCTAGCCTCCTTTATACAGTTGGGCATCCCATTCGCGCTCAACTATGCTCTCCATTGCTTACTGGAGACTTGCAATATGTGAGGTACAGATGACTACTGCTGTATATTCATTGGCCACGTGGAAACTGGAATTCAAATATTAAATGTTGCTGGTCCATAGGGGATGCTGCTGCGGTGTTGCTGCGCAGTCTCATCCACCGATACACCCAGTAAAGGCACTGAGCAGGTAAGCATGCATGATACACTTTGAGAGTTTCACAAGGAGTTATTCCCTACCAGGACTGGCGTACGACAGCCGATGTTAAGGCTGCTTATTTGGGTTCATGAAAATTGTTGGTGTCTGTTGTATGTGCGCAGAGAAGAATGCGAAAATGATGATGAGTGGAAGGTCAGACGGTGGCGACTTCATGACAAGCAGTCTTGGAGAAGCAGCTGGAAGGAGATCACCTATGTGAACTGCATATGTGTTTTTCTGCTCAGCTTTACGAGGCAGTCACCAGGCACTTCCTTGCCTGTTGCAGGTATTGCTAATTTCTAGGCTGATTCTGAACTGCTCTATGTTCAGTGTTGCCTTGTTGCGCGTTTAAGTGTAATTGAGATGAGCTATTATGTTGTGCTCCAAAGGTCTTAGTCCTTAGGGTCTGAATCCTTTTAATATGGAACAACTTTTATTACGAAAAATAATAAATTTTAACCCTACCAAAAATTCTATAGCAGCTTCTAGATATTTACCGATGCATCCTGAATAAAATATACCTAATGGAGTACTCATATGTGAGCTGAAACATGTGCAATTTGGGTTTTTGATGTGCAACGCTAAGGCTGTCTTATAGTGCGGGCTGATGTTTACCGGTTGCCCTATTTGTGAATCTTGCAGCTCTGATGCCATTGGCTTCGAGACTAAAATAGAATTGGATATTGCTGGTTAGCTGCAAGCTAGCTTACTTGCCACACTATTTACCCCTGCCAGCGCCATCTCTGCCCGTGCTATGGCAAGTGAAAATTGCTTGGAACAGTCTGGACTTTGGCCAACTGGTGGTGCGTCTGGTGCGTTCGGGGTTATGTAGGGGAGACGTTTTCAGCAACGGGACTCGTCGTGCTGGAAAAGAACTACCTGGAGGTATACCCCTACGACTCGTGGTAATTTGGAATACCCAATTCACCAAAAGCTAGCTTTACTAGAAGAAGGCCAGTCCATCTAGCTCTCGTACCCAGTTTCCTTGTCAGGCTTTCTATGCTTGAGAGCAAATACAGAGACGTAAACACCAACCCACACAGCCTCTAGGGTACTGCTGTCCCGCTTGCCGTTTAGATTTTGCTTCATCCTGGATTGGGTGGCTTCGTGTTACAGGGCATCACGCCGGCTGCCACGATTCTTACTACATGAACGGTTTACCCCGCATGATGTGACAATCCAGGCAGGAAGCACGCAGCCTCCTACTCTCCTTACCGAAGCTGAACTTATCGACAAGATGGACAAAGTTAGCATCCCACGCAGTTTGACCGTTTGTATTTGTACTATACGTTCTTTATGAGTGACGTATGCGGAAAGGCTTTTGCATGCAGTTGTGAAACGTTGCTCTGCAGCACGGGATTGGTACGGACGCGACAATGCACGAGCATATACGGACCATTCAGGTACAGTGAGCGTATGAAGCTTGCAGTTGCTCTGGGTTATGAACCGTAGAGATGCAGGCACAAGGTCCTTATTCCATATGCTGGGTGCAATGTTCCAGGAACGGAACTATGCTATTAAAACGGACTCTCAGCATTTTAAGCCTACCGACCTCGGTGTCGCCTTGGTCGAGGTACGGACAACGTGTAGTCGACTGTCGAGGTGCTGTTGCGGTGAAAACGACTTTACACATTGACGGATTACGGTACTCGTGAGAGAGAGGCAGCGTCTCATATTGCAGGTTTTTTCAAACAGTGGCTTTTCTAGGCCAGTGTGCATTTCACTTCAGGGTTATAAACTTGTTGGTCGTATCTGCAACGCAGATCTATCGAGGGTGAGACATTTTCTGCCTCTGTAGCCAATGCTGCATATGCAAGGACACAGTAGTCTAGGGAACGTCTCCCTCCACATCCAAGTCCACGTACGCAAGCATGCGTTGACTGCGGTATTGTTTCTTTAGCCTGACTTACGAGCCAGCATGGAACGGGATATGACTCTTATTGCACGCGGGATGGAGCGGAAGGTGAGGCTGGACTCAGTTCCGGCGCTATGGTTGGCGTGCAATTTGTACACAACTAACGAATCCTGTGTAGTAATTGTTTGTATTTGTGTTTTCATATGCGGCATCTCGCTGTGTCAACAGGAGGATGTTATCCAGAAGCACGTGGGCACAGTGGGGGAAGTTTTTCGGTTGCTCCGTGTGCATATAGCGTTGCTAGACGAGCAACTCCAGCGCATTTTCTCACCATTGGCTGCTTCAGATGCCGACTGTCGCCTGCTGCAGCGCAGCTTTTGCACTTGCGCGAAGTGTGGTAGTCCTATGGACCTTATGGTGAGAAGCCATTAAATGACCACTCTGCTTGATTGTCTCCCGCGTTGCACACGAAATTTAAGGTGATTCAGCCGTAGCAGTGGGCATGTTGTTGAAAAGCGCTAACGCATGCGCTCCACAGATGCTCTGCATGCTACCCATAAGGTGTGAGGAAAAAAAGTATCTTGAGTGAGAGCTGCATTATTCCACACAGGATACCGGGAGCGAAGAACAGAACACTGGTTCGAGGTAAGCCTTTCTTAAAGCCCTTCTGCTCGCAAGCGCATAGATACAAAGCTTGTCTCCTCACGAAATTTATCCTTGGCACGTTCATACTATGGAAGTGAATGACTCACGTAAAGTGCTAGTCTTGCTTCAGGCGCGGGAGGAGTGCTGGCAGCCGAGGAAATCCTGACACGATCGGAGGTGCGCTAGTAACCAGGTTATCGCTTGCTCCGCCTAGCCCTGAACTTCTAACCTGAGATTCGCCCCCCCCGGATGCACTGTGGTGTGTCTGCGGGTGCAGGAGCAAACCGTTTCCTTGTGAGTATCGCTCATTAAGCAACGGAACGGAAGGTGGCGTGGAGATCGCATGTTTATGCCCGCTTCCCGCTGTAGGCTATAGCCTCCAACTCTGCGTGAGGAAGTAGAAATACTGTTTTTGTCATCCACATCAGGCTTGCTCCAACCGATCTACGTGCAAAATCGTCCTGAGGATGCCAAGCCGCGGGGTCTTGTCTTTAACTCAACATGCTTGCCCTTATTGCGGATTCAAGGTGCGTCGCCGACTACTGGCATCGTTACGAATATATTCGTAATTCTACTAAGGTAAGCTTTCTTTATTACTGGTTCCAACGGTTGTGAGCATGCTTACCGTGCCTTCCCACAGGTCATCAACGTAGAAAACATGCAGACTCGAAAGTCACACAACGTGTGCCCATTTTGTTTTCTGAGGCCTCCAGTAAGTTTTTGAGGATTTACAGAGCACCTCTACCCTCACAAAGAATGGCATATAGTTAGTCGGCATGCTTTGATAACTGGCAGCTAAGGCGCGGGCCTCATGGGTTTCTCTGCAGAGTCAGCATCTTGTTGTTAGTGCTCACGTGTGGGTACGTGCGGGTGTTCAGCCACAAGAAGCAGCAAACGCACCCAACGGGGAGCTACGATGTTTCTCTTGCTGCCATCCAGTGAGTCGCCACCTCGTCAGGGGAGGCAGATTTCAATCTGCGTTGCGTTCCTGTGAAGTAGCTGCCAGGAGAACCTCCGGATTTTCACGAAACGCAAGCTTGTTTTGGGTGTTATGCATGTCCTTGCTCACGAAGAATTGCCGGCTTGCTCGTGGCCATAACTGCGGTGGGAGGCATAAAAGTGAGATTGCGCATCAAGTGCTGAGGACAAGCTAAAGAACTACGCCTAGAGCAATCGCATGCTTTTTATGACAGGAAGGGATCGGCACCTGCATTAGCTAACTGATAGTGCCGTTTCTATTCAAGCATGACGGTATTTTATACGATTGAGAATTCTGCTCTAGTAGGCAGGCCACCACTGCGAAACGTCTTCTGTGTATTTGCTACTGTTTCGCTCGGTTGCGAATCCAACCGCTCATGTTTCTACAGTTCATTTTTTGAGAAGGGAGCACATGCTTTGGCCTGATAACCAGGAACATCGGCTTTTGCCTATTGGACCTAAATCACCCTGCTGTGTTGGGTTGCGTTGATCTCGTTGCTACCAGTTCTCGCCAAGCCAAGATTGAGTAACAGCATGCCAGTCGACTTGTAGATTATGATGCCGTTTCTTCTGGCATATTCGCAGTGGGCAAGAAAGAAGCACTGTTGTGGTTTGTAGACTCACCCAGGTGCGCTCGAGTGCAGTGACGAGCCGCGGAACGGTTACGCTCAGGAGATAGCAGATTCCGATTTTTAGAATCCTTCTTCTAATGCTACGTTTCTTGTTCCCTCTGCTTATGTCCCTAGGGGGCATAGCACTCATCGGGTTAGTATAGACGTATAAAAGGTAACTGACTGGAAACCTTTGATTGGAATTCTCTATTCATTCTGCCGTTTATAGTAAGTGGTCATATTGGCTTTGAGGGATGGGTTATTTAGGACAGGTCAAGACTTAACTTCCTGGAGGATGAACTCGGGCAGCCCATTTGACAGTACCACATCGAAAACGAAGGGGCCAATGCGTACATTATACCCAGGATCCCCCCTTTTGCCGTTGAATGTGATACTCATATCTCTTGCTTCAAGGGCAAGATCCGTAGTCGGGAAGTTTGTTTCGTCGAAGCCTCCACCAAAGACCATCCTTCCTGTTTGTGGCGTTTTGGCTGTCAGCTTCCCCGAATATGCGTGATTCTTATCATCGGCCAGGTCAGTTTCTAACTGAATTGAGTACGGTCCGATTTCATCTGAGGCAACGCGTGCTTGCTTTTACCTAACTGGGAAGCTCACAACAGAGACCACCTAGCTCACGCTTAACAATGTTGATCCTGTCGTCAAAGTCGCGAGTGACCCCAAGGACAAAGTCATTATTCCCAAATTCGGCGCCGTGGCGTTTGCCTTCAGGGTGAGTATCAAATTTTATTTTCGTGTTTTGATAGGATGCTACGATTGATCCTGGCCCGGCTGATGTGCTTATTTTTGCTTGAAGCAACGGCGCCGTTCCCACTGAGGCATTGTTCTGGACACCAGGGGGAGAAACGGAGCTGTCCACCATAACCGGCCCTGCGGCAATTATACCTTCGGCACTGTTGGTGCCGCCGCTTATCTGTGAACTTATGAAAAACCAACGCGATAAGAGCTGTAGCTAATGCACCCACCTTAACCGCATAGGACCCGTGTGACACTCCAACAGCCGGTCCAGAATGCAGAGTTTTGCCGCAAACCACAGTTACCACCGAATCGCCAAAGGCAAACTTCACTGTGCGGCGGTTGGTCGTATCGTATCCAGACTCAATGGGGAAATCTCCTGTTCGTTCCTCAGGAGGGAGGGTAGTGGATGTCAACGGTAATCTCATTCCCATTACGTCATTCATTACATCCTGTAGTATGACTGTGAGAGCTGTTTCTGCATCTACCATCCAATACGGAACATCTGTCTACTCAACAATTCCGTGCATTGAAGCGTGAGTTTTCAGAATATACGCTTTCTTACCTTTACATACAAAGCTCCGTTGGCACCCTCTTGGAGTGAATATCCAGTGACAGGGAACTCCACTGGATTTGCGTGCAATGTATCTACTGCACTTTTGGTTTGTGAAATTAGCCACAGGTCCGTTTGATGCTGTATGTTGTGCGCCTCCTCCTGAATTAACTCTTTTACCAACTGCGTCATGCTCTGCAGCACCTCATCGCTGATATGTGACTTCTTCAGTGCTAATGCATTAGCACGGAGGATAGAAACTCCTGCAAATGGATCAGCACCTTCCGCTGGAAGTGCAAACAAACCCTCATATTGGGGGTCCCCCGTTTCAACAGGGGAATCGTTGTCTGCCTGTGAAGGATTTTCTAGTTCTCTGGCGGTCGCCAACATTTTCCTTGCATGATCGAAATGAACTGGCGCCACGCCAACCCAGTAGAGAGCCAGCGTCAGGGACTTCAATGCGTTCGGTGCTGAGATAAGCATTTCCAGGCAGCTAGGTTGAGCTGCGCCGCCTGCCTCTACGAAAGGTGCACCTGTCTTCGCCTTCAGGCATGCAGCGAGGTTAGGGGAGCTCCGTACATGCGCAAGGGGAATTAAAATAATGTGCTGTACCGAGGAGCTTCCCAATCTTTCAAAGCTATCAGCCTTGCTTCCGAAAAAGCGCCTTCAAGCATTAGCCAAACCAGGAAACACAAGTGAAGGAAAAGCCACTAATGCTGCAGCTGCGAGTGCTGCGTGCGAATCGCCACCGCATTCGATATTCATCAGGATCATACGGCAGAGATGGCGAGCATGATTAAAAATAGAGGAAATTAACAAAAAAGAAGCTAAACAAGCTTCCATACTCCAAGGAGCTTTCTCCAGTGCTGCATTTGCTGGTGTTGGCATTGACGGACTGCTCGTACACCTAGATCCACGGTTGCGGTTTCCTTGAATATGATATGGCACACTGAAAGCAGAACGCATTTTAACCATGAAAAACGATATGCTATATTGAGGGCGTCGTGAGCCTTTCAACTGTTTGTCATTAAAGTGACGCTTCAGTGGCTTGGAACCTCGTAGTTAGGCACTGAGGAACCTTGCCGCTTCTCACGATAGAAGCAGAAAAGCAAATTGGGATGAAGGGATTCACCAGATTGGCAAACGCAAGAAAAATCATGTGGTTCAAATTCGTCCCATCCAGACTGGATGAAGTGAGTACTCCTGCTCTAAGCGGACTACAGGGGCTTTTCTATCTTGGTTCTTGTCGATTTTTCTGTTCCGTTGGGTCCAGCAAGTTTGCTTGCACGTAACGCTCGTCGTGACATTGGTGAGGGTGAGTGGGCTGGGAACTGTCGGCAGCGATTGAACAACTGTAGGAGGATGTGGAGCTCCTGAATATGGTAGTTCGAGTTTCACTCGTATGAATGATTTAAAATGGACAGGCTACCGGCAACTCAGCAGCAATGCCACATAATGGTTCCGAGTGGCCTCCGGTGGGGCGTAGACTGAAAACTAAACAAACAACTGTGAGATTCCTTGGGGACTGCCAACTAGAAAACAGCATTTTTATTTTAACTCAGTCTCAAAGCAAAACCCAGCGTGGGTCTTTCATCAGTACAAGTGCAAGGACTGGAAATATTGCCAAAAAGTAGTCGGCAGTGCCTCGGCGACGTCTGCATCCCCCGCGAATGCAAGGGACACGGCTCATATATGGCTTGAATTCGCATCTTAAGAGCATTTAGTTTTTCTTACAAGATGAACTGCAGGTGCCCTGTGAATTGTTATGCCAACAGCACTGCCGTTGTAACTGTTACCACGCTATGCTGGACATAGTACATTCTGTGTCTTCCTATACCTCGACTGCCCGGCACATGGAAGGCAACATCTCACTGATGTGCAAGCTAACCAGTATATCATCCCACAAGATGCATTTTTAGTGTTTTCGAAAGGCCCTGTGCAGGTGTAATATCTCCCAAGGCCACCTGAAGCATGGCCCCGCCGATGACATTCTTGCCCAATGATCCCACGCCTTTCAGCAGGATCTTTCCCTCTGCGGAATGGCTCATATTTAGCCGTACTGCAACGTTTCTGTGGACGCACCGCTTCTTGTACCGCATTGGCGGCCAGGCGCGATTACTGAAGCTACTGTCCACTCGGCATGTACACATAGAGCACCAGGGTCCTCTGTATATCGGCTCTTTGGTGAAAGATGTGCAAAGGAGATGACAGGGACACACTTCTCTTTGGCTCGATCAGTAGCCACTCTTTATCAGAACCGAATGCTACCCCTAAAGATGTTGCACCTCTTGCTGCCTATGCTCAGCCCTTCCCTGTGAACCAGCCGCAGGCGTGCCTAGCTCTCCAGTGCAGCAGCTCCACAGATATCGACAGAGCACTAGAAAGCGTTGCGCCGCTACAACAGAGCAATGTGCAGCAACGACCCGCCTGCCGTCACCGCCACATCTCCCTATTTGCGTCTATTGAGCTGGCCCGTCCGGCTGGCCCCCCACCTGTAAATGAGAGATCTCCCTCCTCTTCAGCGCGTGAACGGTTTCAGAAGCTTACTGTCTCGCCAGGCTTTGAGCGTTTGAATATCCAGACACCAGGATCTGCTATTGCCAACAGGATGGGCGCTAGCCTTATTGCCTGTGCCGCAGGCAATAACGCTAGCGCCCATCCTGTATCTAATTCTGCCTGTACTCACCACCAGGCCCCCAGAACCGATGCCCCCTCCACATTTCCGAAAGAGCAAGGAGGGCAAAGCTCAGCTGTGGCAGGAGCGAATGGAGAAGAAGTCCTCACTCTACAGGAGTGCGACTGCGCTCTCCCCAACAAATTGTGCAGCGGCGGAGATAACAAGCCTGTAGATCTCTCGTCTAGGCCTAAATTTGTAGAGGCGTGTCTCACCCGTCTAAGCAATGTTGATGCTCATAGATTCGTGGCGCAGGAGTTGCATGAGGTCGGCAATTCATTACACTTTTGCTTTCTTTTTTAGTTTCTCCGTGTGCGTGGGTGTTCTTCTCTAGAGCTCCTGCGCTTTTCTGTTACTGTTTTGCCTTCCATCACCTCCCACCTGATCTGTTTGAGGATTAACAATTCGTTGTTGCTTCTTGCGTTCCCCTGGCCCTTAGTTCCTCCACCTCCGTGATATCCTCGGCCTGATTGGCGCATATGATCAGCTATCGCTTGCATTCCGTTTATTTCTTCTTGCGTTCTGTCAACAGATTCATCAGATGATCCAATTCAGGGCACTTCGACTGAGGCGACAGGTGTGTTTCCACCGAAACGGGCATTATTGACTGACTCTACTTTGGTACCTACATTCAGGCAAAGTTATGGGTGGATACATCCAGAAGTTTTCCGTTTGTTTGGTTATCTTTCCAGGAAGAAGAAACGTCAGCTGCTGCTGCACAGGCGACCAATGCACTTCGCCAATATGCCCAGCAGCTGTTAAACCAGGCTGCAGAAAAACTCGCAAGGTTCGTAACTCACTACTGCATGACTGATCAGCCCGTTTTCATCTGGTGGCCTGGCTATGTATAGGATGTTTCGGGAGGCTGTGCTGACTACTGCCGTACCTTACGTTTCCCTATTCGTAGGTTTATGCATGCCTTGCAGTTTTTAGTGAGGTGCCAGCGCAGACGCATGCCGCCGTGGAGAGAGGGTGAGCAGACGCAATCAGCTACTTCGTGTGTTGGGCTGCAGACTTGCTACACAGCAACAGAAGAGGACAGAAGCAACGGCTGAGAAGGCCGCTGACATCCTCCGTAGGGCCACGGAGGCTCGATGTGCCTTGCGCCACGAGGTATTGCACATCTTAGAAGATCCCCTCTGGCAGCTTTCAGCCGACGCGTTTTGCTTTGTGTTCGACTGCCCTTATTACCTACCTTTTTATTTCCGCTGTGCACGTATTGTGGTAGCATTGTAGGACACATGATACATTGTGGCATTCCTTGTGTGCCCAGAGGAACATGATAGAGCAGTTACGGAGGCGGCAGGGGGTTGAACAACAGCTTAAGCTAAGAACAGTCTCTGAAGCACTGGATGCCGAGCGACGTCGCTGTGCGTACATTCTTTCTCCCAGTTGTTCTTTAGGAAGTATCGTGAGAAAAGTGTGCCAGTGCAGCGGCTGTATGGCAGGCGTAACAATATTCGCTCTAGGAACCCTTGTTCAATCCAACGAGAGACTTTGTTGTGCTTGTTTGCATGCTGCGAGAAATTCAGGTGTTGATCTCGAAGCTCGCGTGGAGGTGCTGCAGCAAGAAAATCGACAACTCCGGGCAGCACTGCGTGGACCGTTACCCCAGTCTCGGGGATCAGTTAGTAGCAAGCAATTAAGTGCGTCAGAACCTTCTTCAAGCCGGATGCGTCACCATTCGCTTGGATGTCAGCCCAGACGCCGCTGCACCACTCAGCAATGCCCCGGAGAAACAGCTTCTCTCACAGCAGTGGTGCTCCCTGCAGTACTACCTGCCAAGGAAGCGCGTGGAGGCTGTCTGTCTTGTTTAAGGAAGCCTGGGAAGACTACGGGTACTAGCGAACGCTCGACAGAAGCGGCAGGGCGTCAAGCGCTTGTAGATGTGGAGGTGCGACTACCCCCTGCTGGCTGCTCAGCGACCGCACCGCTCACCTGCAACGAAACACATGCTCGTGAAGCAGACAACGCTAATACGCAAGGTGGCGCAGATCGTCCACAGTTGCGAGATCGAGAGCATCCCTGTCCCTCTCAGACGGATGCGCTACCCCATCACAGGGGTAGCAGGTGCTTTTCCAGATGCTGGCATACGATGTACAGTACGCGCCATCAGAAAAACCGCAACCGTTCGGCCGGTAGCACTGCCTTTCGGACTGACGAATCTACCAGCAGCAACAACAGCATGAGCAGCAGTAACAAGCTTGAACGACGGCGACGCAGGCGGCAAACCATGCGGAATGGAAGCGCTCGTCTGCATCGGTCTGTCTCTCGGTGGTCCGTCAGTACCAGTAGTAGCAGCGCTGCATCTGAGCCGGTGGCACGCCGTCGTCGATCTCACTCAACGAGGTGCGCCATACCCACACCACAATACCAGCGCATTTCCTTCTCTGTTCCACAGCCAGGTATGCAGCATCCCATGGAAGCTGGTAACGACTCCTCCTGCTCCTCTGTGCGTCGACGGTCCCATGCTGGCGGTCATAAGCTGGCACTCCGACAGGATGTAGCAGGACGGCTACAGGCTTCCCTCATGCGGCTACAAGGGCGACAGGGCAAGATGCAGCATATTGCAAAGCAGCTGCTGGATCCGCAGGAACTCTAACTTGCTATGGAGAATGGGGGAACTTCTTTAAAGGGGTAGCAGTGGCCGGGGAACTTAATCAAAGCAAACGCAGCACCTGATGAAAGTGAAAGGTTGTCGAAATCGGCTTTGCATGTCGCGAGAGCCAAATGCTGCACGCAGCCAAGGCGAATTTGGACTTGCTAGTCAGAGGCATTCATCAGCACGAGGCCAACTTTTTTGTGTGCCAAATTCGTGGTCAGTGCCGTACATCTGTTGCTATTTGCGTCTCCACACCGCCAAGGACAAAACCTCTAGCCACGTGTAGCTTGCCGTGGAGGCAGTGAAAGCTGAAGCTGCCTGAAGGTCCTGCTTGCCACTAGTTTAGAATGGCAGAAAAGCAGTGCGGCGCATTTAGCTGAACCCGACATGCACAGCTGCAGGAGTTTTTTAATGAATGATTATTTCCTCGTGCATAGACGACAGGGGGCGCAGTGGTGTCTCAGCTTAGTCGCACAACAAATCCGTTTTGAAACAGTTCAGCGGCATAATGCTGGAACTATCTATGAACCGGTCTCGATCGCGAGGAGATCAGCGCTCTAGGGGACGCCTGAAATGGCTGTTTCAGAAGCGGCCTAAAATGCTGATCAAAATACGCAGTGCATGACTCTCCAGTTGCTACTGATTATGGGCATTTCTTCAATACAGAGCTCGCACCAGCCCAGCCGAACAATCGCCATTTTAAACCGGTAAAGGTTGGGACGCTATAACCGTGATGATCTGGCAGGCCCAGGTATGATCAAGAAGTCGGTATTATCTTGTGGGAAGACGCACACCACTCACATGACCATAAATTGATTGGTTTTAGCGTTTGTGTCCTCGTCGAAGAAGGGGTCATATCCTGATTAGGCGAAGTTCTAGTAAGATTAAATTTTTCATGATCAGTATCTTCCAGCAAGTTTGGGGCAGCCGCGGTTCATACCATCAGGAATACTACAGGAACCTCAATTCAGTGCGGAAATGGACGGAGAGAACATAACTGCATGCTCATTTGCACTCGGATCTTCTATTTGTATCTCTTGTACCTCCGATGCCACTTGGTTGCACTCGAATAAAACCCTAAATCCACAATGATTCTCTAGTCCGGCTTATGGAAAGCTCCGCTGGCTTGTAATTCATCTAAACAGGATTCCCCCGATTTAGTGTGAACCACCGTTGAAAAGTCGTTCATGCTGTTTGCGCCTCGGAAATTGCCTCATGATGCGGTGAAAAGGACATGGGGATGGTTCGCCCAGTGAACGTCGTAAGGTTGGTTTCAAGACACGGAGGCTTGCCTGATATCTCTAAAAAGTAGGGCGTTTACGCAGATTTCACAATGTTTACTAGTAGATATGGCCAATTCCATCGAGTCGGTAAACAAATTCCTATGCTTGCGAGACGCATTAATCGTGTTCGGGGTTCTACGCTGTGGCTGGAGCCAGCACACCTGTTGAACGGTGGACAGCATGGGGGCTAGCACAGCCCTTATGTATTATTTTTCTGGAGAATTTTAATAGTGTTTAACCTGCACAACCAATAGTGTAGCCTTCAATCTTACTATTTCCCGCTCGTGCGGAATAATGTGTGTGCAGATCCAACCGTTCTTGGATTACTGCAGTTTCACAGGCATCTCCAGGTAGAGAAACCATTTTTTTGACCAATTGTGAATTGATAATTGGATGCCGCCCACAAAGTAATGCAGGCGTTCCATTATGGGGTCGCACCGGCCGTCGCGTCGACCACAACAGTGAAGCAGCAGAATCGAGGCGGACTCTAGATTAATCGTGAGCCTTCGGTTAATATTCCACAAATACGTCTAATCTGTTAAGAAATTTGATCAAAATATCCCCTCTAATTTCATATGTTTCTCTGAACTCTCCAGTGACTCTGCGGAGGTTTTGAGCGTAGTCTTGCCCCTGGCACGCAGGGACAGGAACGAAAAATACAACTGATTGGCCCAGTTATTGGGCTTAACTTGGCTAAGAAGCTACCTTAAACGAAATACTTTCCTTTTGAGTTATGCAGCTCTGGGGGAGTAGCCAATAGTTACCTCTTATCTTGGGTCGCTTGCCCTCTCGTGTCTGTACGCCATCGAAACACATACCCGTCGACGACAAAGCGTTTGTTTGGAGTCTGCTCTCATAAGCCCTTCGAAAAAGCATCCTTGTAAAAGTCTTTTTGCTAACTCTCATTTTAAGCACTTGTGTGGCAACTGTTGCCATTGTGCACCCTCTCATGTGGGAGTGGACTGTTTGAAGGACCACTGGGGTGCAGATTCTGCTACGCTCTGAACTGAGCGGAAGCGTGGCATTCTATTGCATATTTACTTCTGTTATATATCCTCTACTTTGAAATTTTGCTTAAACGGAGCTTTTCCCTATATATGGTCATCGAGTATGGGAAGAAACATCGGCCTGAAATAAAGGATTCCCTGCGAGTTCTTGCACAGGAGAAGGAGCAGACAGCCAGCTGTAGGGACCCTGACGGCAAGACACCATCAGGCACTGTGGGGAGCCTCTTGAAGTTGTGGATCTTGCCACTTTAAGACACCTACTGCGGCATGGTATGAGATTCCTCCGTATCTCATGTGAAAACTTCATCGGAGCAATGGAGTCGGGCCAGCCAGCGGACGAGAATCTTTTGTTTTACAACCCCCTCAGAGAGCACCTGTGTAAGCGCGACAGGCATGACTCTGCATTGATAAGACCAGGTACACTAGCAGCGATATTTACGCTTGAAGGATTAATTCCATGCACTACTTAACGCTGTCGTTCAGATGGACATGGTTCCAGCAAGGATTCCTCATTCCTCTACCTTCCTACAATTCGTCCTGTGGGCATTGAGGCGCTGGATCCTATCAACGATCCAGTTTACTGCGGCAGGCTCCCGCCTTGTGGAAGCAGGAACTTCGACACAATCTTAGGCCCGATTCAACCACCAAAACGCGTCGAGGGCATGTGGTTGCAAGTGTGTCGCTATGGGGAGGGAGTATCGCTGGAGGATATTGCGGACTACATAATGGATGAGCTTATTCCTGGCCCGTTTGGTTGGGAAACCAGCCGGAAGGTGCCAGAGGCTCAACCCACTTCAACCGAAAGCCCGCTTCGAAACGGACCTTTCTGGGTTGTTGTAGAACCTTCCTTGGCCGTCGCTACGATTGACAAGATCCTAAATCTTCACTTGTTGCACTGCAACACTTCAAGAGGTGAAGTGGCAGCTCTTGTGTACTACTACGTCAACTGCTTCGTCGAAGAGCGCAAATTATCTCTGCCGTATCTTCCAAAGACTGACCGCGGGCTGCTTTGTCTTTGGAAACCCGAACACATGGGGTACTTGTAGAGCTTATAACCTACTCAAACGCCTAGCTACAACATTTAAATGGTACTCGCCTGCGGCAAATAAGCTTGTCGCAGTTCCTCAACTCGCTGTAGATGCTTTCGATTCCTTACATGTTTTCGTTCGAATAGCAGACTGCTAGGTCAGCGCTCTGTTTCTTGAGAAACAAGCCACAGCAGCCTAATTCCACTTGATTATGAGCTGTACTGTATTGGCTGGTGGCGTTGCCCTTGGCGGTTGTCGACCGCTGTTTCTGCACAACAGAAGTGAACAATACTGCTCACTCACCGAGCAAAGGGGAAGATCTTGCTGTCCATGCTTCTCTAGCGATGCATTTGACGACTTGCACGTACTTGGATGTTTGCATTCAGCACCGTGGCGTCCTCAGGAGCATCCGAAACTTTTGTGACTTTCTTATTAGCCAGTAAAACGATTTCTCTCAACGCTGTCTTCCAAAGAACATATCCCGCTAATTCTGCGAGTGCGAAATTAATGATACCAAGGTTCAAGAAGGGAAATCGTTTGCCATGCGAATGGCAAACGCATGCCGGTGGAGTGACGGAGGAAGGCACTCGAGGAGGGTATTTGGTCTTAATAGACGATGGGTGTCTACCCGACGCTGGCAGCTGACAGCCTCCATGACAGCGAATCATTTATGGGCAAATATGTGCCAGGACTTGGTAAGAAAGAGGAAACAAGTACCTTCGCAATGAAGCATTCCGTGAGTGGTTTTACTTGATTCCTAAAAGAGATTGCATCACCCCAGCACTCTCTTCATGTTTCAGAAGTGGCCGATTGCCCGCGTGAAAAGTCAGGATCAAACGGGGGCCGAAAGGAGGTTCATTGCACGTCGCCTTCGGCCACTGCAGTGTAGAGTTTTGGGCTGCAAGATATAATCAACTGAGCTTCTTCGCTTTAGTGGTGATGTGAATTCTAGCCGGAGATGAACATGCTGGCTGTCTTTGTTCCTCATCCAGATTCTTCTGCAGCGAAGAGGAGTTGTGTACACGGAAAAAGTGCAGGCCAACCTTACAATGCTGCAAGCAAGGCGAACTAATGCTTAATTTGCAAGCCCTAGCCGAATGCAGAATTTGTATGAAGAGCTGAAGAATGAATTTCATAGTGGCCGATCCAGCTCGACTTACCAACACTGACGAACGAAACCAACGCTCCGAGAATCAGACCTCGTAAACATTTCCACAAGGAATAGAGAGAATGAGGTAGAAGAAGGCATTAATAAGCCCCGACTGGGAAACCAGCTAGGAAACGGTCGAAGCCGAGGAAAAGCTACAGAAACACAGTAGACATAATTGCATTGTAAAATGTGGACGCCATATGTATAATATACAATGTAAGGGTGAGAAGACATAGAAGAGCGAAAAGGAAGGCTGTCTTGGTATTTATGTTTTAACGCCTTCAGGATTGAAACGGAAAATATGAATTAACTCTGATGCCAATTTTGAGGTACTCGAAACATGCGAGATCATAGGAGCACCTGCTCCTACGGAAAAAGTCGAATAAACAAGCTTGCCTATTAGAGGATGCTACAAATGTACTTAAGCAACCTAATGGACAACTATTTCGTATAATATTTGGACCCTAACAAACACATCTTTTTGTGTTCGTGCCCGTTGGTTTGCAGGAGGCGCGGCTGTGACGGGACGTGGGGCGCAAAATAGCGAAGGGATTCAAAGTACAGACCACTCCAAATTTGTCAATCTTGGCTTCGAAATACCAGGCAAAATACTATGTAATGCCACCTGTTCCTTTTGTTGCCAACATTTTCTGAGACAATTAGCCGGTCGATTTGCCCTTACCTAAACCAGACCAATCTTTTTCACGTTCTGTTTCTGGTTCCTTCCAAGACATACTCAGAACAAGATGTGGGTGCATTTTTAATAGATTTGTTGTTAATTCTTCTTTCTTCAAGCTCCATCTCACTCTCCAACTTCCACAATCTCACGCTCCATGGGCAGGCGTTGTTTGTGACCGCTCAGTGGCGGTTCAGCCGACTCGTCAGAGCCAGCGAGGCGCGCCACTGACGACCACGGTGGCAAATATCCTTGACTTATTTGTCCTTCTCCAGATTTCTTAACGATTCTACTGATTTTCAGTGCCTAACTGTGCCTTTGAAACTAAAATAATCCATAGCTGCGTTCGAGTTGGCGACGTTCTCCAGCAGCCTCTCGACAGAGCAAGCTGCCGCAGTGAGCGGTTAGAGTTGTGGGAATGTAAACGAATTGGGCTAGTTGAGCTTCTTCCACTCCACCAAACTCGTCTTTTCTCTTGGCACTTCTATGGTTTGGCCTGCTGAACTGGAAATACGCTGTATTCAGGACGGTTGGTTTGGCACAAGTAGCTGCTGCGAGAGCCCAACAGTGCACTCAACACGAGCACGAACCGTATGACTAGCTAGAGTTTTGTGGTCTTGTTACTTCAGAGGCTAAAGCTGCTTGATTATGCTTGCATCTTTGATTCATCCATAAACTACCTTTACGAACTCCACGCTAAGCGCCCCCTGGAAGGGCAGACGCGTGCTGGTTTTTCATCACTTTTTTTTTTCTCTAGGTGTGCAAGAGATGGCGTGCGGTGGCGAAAGTGGCTTGCCAGAAGTCCAAAGCTCTGGATTGGGCCCGTTGGACCCTCAGAGCCTGTCCGGTGTGCCGTCTGTGGCCTACACGTCTACTAACGATGAAGAACGAGAGCTGCGCACCGTTCCTCTTGCTGAGCAGGAGGAGATAACATACTACTCGAAGGGTATGGCTGACTTGGAACTGAGCCCTTGTGGGGATACTTCGGCTCTCAGTCTGTTGTCTCGTACGCACCAGTGCCGACGCACAGACTGCGAAAGAACGATGACGTACAAGTTTATTCTTCAGGAAGATCAGGAAGAGTTCCAGAAGTATTCTACATATGTGGAAGACCGATTCCTGCTACGCAAAGCAGAGTGTACAGAACAACTCCCCAAGGGAAAGTCAGTCATTGACGAAATCAAAGATGACATAGCAGAAGTTTTCTCCAGTTTGCAGACCATCGAGGACATCGTGGTGGAAGTGGAAGAAAACACAGAACAACTAGCAAAAGAACACGACGAACTCGATTTCGAAGTATGTTCGCCGGGCCAAATGATCTCTTCTTCTCGCAGGACATCAGAGAACAGCAACGTCCAAATTGCAAATGAGGTTGAAAATGGGGCTGAAAAAGCGAAGCATGCCAAGGATGTAGCACGCCATGGAGGCCTCGACGAAGCAGTTTCAGAAAATAAGAGCGAGCAAAAGAAGCAATTAAGCATTCTGCTTACCGAAGGCAAAGGGAAGGAGCTTGCCCCCAAGGCGCAACTTTCCGCTAGTGCCCTTGCTGCTTTCGCTGCTTCGTATCAGGAGCAACTTGCGGTTTTACACTTTCCAGAAACCCACATGCCAAGGGAAACCAACGAAAGTCGTCGTGGGCGTTCTCGACATCGCCGGTTGAACCCGTTGTTGAGCCAGAGGTGGACAGACAACTGCCGCCACGGCGACCCGACATTTGTATATTCAGCAGACGAAAGCAGTCCTTCTAGGCCGTCTGAGGTCATCAGCTCCTTTGAAAAAGAAGCCGAACCCATACAGGTTCTCCGCTGCAACTCTTCACCCCACGGGAGTGGGGCCGCAAACAGCTCGTTGGATATACTCGGCAGTGCGTATGACACGACAGACATATGACGGGCAGCTAATAGCTTAACTCTAGAGCTCTGCAGCAACACTTCGCCCACGGCCACCCTCTGTCTTCCTGAATTCCAGATTGTTCCAAAGAGCAAACATGGAAGAAAGAAATTGGCCAACGTCCGGGGAAAAGGAAGCACAGGTCCAGTCGCACGTGCTGCAGTAAATATGGCTGGGCCTGTGTGTTGAGTGGGATGTTGGGCGTTTGCCGTCGTTATTATCTCTGAGGTACTACCAGAGAGCAGAGAACGTTTGAATTCCACTAAGCAGACATGGAACCCTCCAAAGAAGAGGGCGGTTTCTTCTCTTTTTGCTTTCTAAGTGCGACAGGTCTCACGAATGGTACCTATGTACCTACACACATTTTAGGCATGGAATGATGTATGAACAAGTCAAAGTGTATACTTTGAATGGGCAATTTAAAAGGTCTTGGCGTCCTTCAAGAACTATGTGTTTTATCGGCCTATCGAGCTTGCAAAATTTAATGAATTTTTGTTTGTAGGCCAGTCTGTGCTTTTGTGCATATGTAGTTTCTGAAGAACCACTGCATGCGTTTCTGCACAAACATGTGGTTGGTAGTTGAGACTAACGATGCTGCACGTGGCTAATTTTGCAATGCCTCTCCAGGGGAAGGCCCCGACCCCTAACCAGGCGTCTTTAACTATTTGCTGGTTTGGCGCTGTAACGTAGTCCACGGTTACGACAACACGAAGCAGATAATCTACTTGAGGCAGATGACAACTTAGAGATAAACCTGAAATTAACCTCAGCATGCTCCCTTCGGGAGGCTGCTGCGGTTGCTGGGTATCCCTTGGAACGGTTTCCGACCGTTCTTTCGGTTTTCGTCAGCAGTCCCCGCTGTCCTGCAACGAAGCAGAGACCCTCGCTTAGGATGCTGTTGCTGCTGTGATTGTTGCTGCAACTGCTGCTTCCTGTTTGAATGAGTCAGCTGCACAGAGGCTCTTGCAGACAGCAGAGACACAGGATGGAGGCCACCTCTAGACACAATGGTGGCCTTAGCAGAGGCTAACTGTCCAGGGGCCCCGCTGTTGGAACGTTTAGTGCTGGACGTTGTGCTCTTTGCACTGGCTTTTGCACGCCCCTCCACTGGTCTGTTGCTTGCTGCAGCAACTGCAGGCCTAAGCCCCTCTCCGGACCCCGAGATAAAGGCGGCTGCTCCTGCTCCTTGGAGAAGCCCTCCTCCGGCTGCAGATCTCCTCGTTAGACTCGTGGTGGTTGTTCCTGTTCGGGAGATCCTCTGCATGCGACTGTCAGCTTGGTAGCCCTTGAAGGCTGTAGTGGCTTTCTGGGCAGCTGCAGTCCCTGTGAAGATACCGCAGGTACTCACAGGGGCCTGTGGGCGATCGCTTGGCAGGCCTTCAGCTGTCAAAGAGCTGTGCCGACTCTGCTGCAGAAGAGTCCCTGTTGCTGCTGTTGTTACCTTTGCTGCAGCAGCTGGGGCTCCAGCAGGCACCACCGCTCGCGGAGGGGCGCGGGTCACACCAGTTGCTGCTGCATGCTGGGGCAGCTGTTTGGAGCTTGAACTGTCAATTTGGGGCTTTCGAGCGGACAGAGGAGGCTGAGGGGCCCTGCTGCTAAAGGCGCTGGAGTTGGCTCTAACGGTTCCAAAGGGTTTTTCCGAGTCTTGTGCCCTACCATTCCCTTCTCCAAATCTGCTCACCAGCCTCCTCGTGTCTTTGCTGAGTGTTGTTGCTGCTTTTCCACCTGCAGGGACCCCGGACCTAATAAAAGTTCTGGCAGTTAGGGAGCCCCTGTGCGGCGGCCCCTCCAGCGATCGCCTCCTCAGTCCATCATCTAAACAAACACCAACTGGCCGCCGTTCTACCATGCTAGAAGAAGCTGCTGTTGCTGCCGCCCCCATAGCTGGTAAGGCGCAGCCTGTGCTAAGAGACAAACGCAATGGGGCTACTCTCTTGGGAGGTCCCTTTGAGACCCCAGCCTTCCCCTGGGCCTTTGCAATAGGGGGGGCCACTGTGGTGGCCTCTCCTCGGGAAGGGACCCTGGGGGTGTTTGTTGCCGTCGCGCTGCGTCCTGTAGCTGCTGCTAGCAGCCGCTGCTGTTCCCCCCGAATGGAGCCTCGCTTTGTTTGCCACGTACTGGTGTGCAGAAAAGGAGGCTGCTGCCCGCGCTGTAGTGGGTTTTGTCGTTGCTGCTTCTGCAACGAGACGCAGCCGATGAGGCCCGGGGGCTTCCTATTCCGCATGCCTGCTCCCTCTGAAGAAGATGTTAAACTGGCGGCCCGTGATGGCTTGCCTGTAGGCGCGCACGAATTGCTGCTGCTGCTGTAACTGCTGCTGCCCTTTTTGGTGCCGGTAGGGCTTCTGGAGTATGCATTCGGAATTCCGGATGCTGAACGTGTAGCTGCTGTTGCGTCTCCCGCTCCCTGAGTTTGCTGCTGATCTTCCGCTTGCATGCGTTTGCAGTTATCTTCATTTAGTAAGGGAGTGTTGGCAACATCTTTATAAGCGCAAGGCATTCTGACTGGCAGTGCCGCCCCTTCTTTCCTTGAAAACGTCGGCTTGACAGCTGCGGATCTTGTGACAGTAGATGTTTGTGGGTCCGCCTGCTGGCCCTGCGGTGTTTCTGCATGCGCCGACGCGTCTAGGTGCATCGAAGGGCTGCTGTCAGGAGCGGCGGAATCTGCCGGTGCAGACGCACAGACCACCTGCTGCCGCTGCTGCGTGCTGGCTTTGCAGCGAAGCTCACCACCAGAAAGAAGGCAGCGTGGAGACAACAGAGATTGCAGCGCACGGCCAGGGCTGGCAGGGGGCGGGCCTAGGAGACAGTTCAGTGTCGCACTGTGCGGTTGATGTCCCCGAGCGGTAAGCAGGCCCCTGAGGGGATAGTCGTCTGTTACGCGGGTCCCCTCTAGATCCGCAGTTTGCTGTAAACGAAGCTGCTGATGGTGCGTGACATACATGGTGCGCATCATTAGCTGCGTGAGCTGCAGAGCTGTACAGTTCGCCTCTTGCTGTGGAAGAGTCTGAGCTGTCTCCACTGCAACTCTCTGTCGTGGGTGCTGCAAGCTTTGGTGCTGGCCGCCTTGCCGTTGCTCCTGCTGCTTCTGCTGCTGCACAGCGGGCTTAAATTGTTTCCGTGTCGGAGGCGATCCCTGCTCCTGCTGTTGCAGCAGGTCGGGACCTACCTCCGTAGGGGCTTGTGTGTGCTTCACTGCGCCTTGTCTTATGGGGGGCTCCACAGTCCCCTCCTCCGTTTGCTGTAGATTACGCCTTGGTGTTGCAGGTGGGGGCTTTTCCTGGGATTTCTGGAGGGTGTCTAAACCCCCGGGCTCCCTTGCAATCTCGGCTGGGTCTTCCACAGTTTCGGAAGATCCTTGTGAGAGTTGAACACACTTCACCTGAGGAGACATGTCTGCTGAAGAGGAGAGGATGAGACCTGTCGGGCTACTGCTGGTGCTGGGACCAGGGCGCGGTTTGGTGGAGCGGCAGACTAGTGGCTGCAGTAGTTGGTCTGCGAGCTGCAGCTTGTGCTGCTGCCTCTGCTGCTGAAGTCGTTGCTCCAGCCGCTGCTGCAAGGAGGCGTCGGAGCTGCAAGAACCTTTCATGCGTTTTTGAGCCAAGGAGGTCACAGCCTTGCTTGGGGCGGCCTTGGGGACCTCCCTCGGGGCCCCTCCAGACCTGGGCAGCGGCATCCGGGTCCCCCCAGGATCCAAAACTCGAGACGCAGTGGCGAGGGGAGGAGCAGCAGTGGGATCCTGCTGATGTGTAATTGAAGAAAGGTTGTCTTTGGTGGGCTCGTTTCTGGCAGCCTGCGGCGGCACTGTGTCCGTCGCCGGCGGGGGACCCTTGGAAGAAGGCACAGAACGAGGCGTGTGCTGCTGCCGAGATACTGTTACTGCTGTCCCGGCACCTGCTGCAGCAGCTGCTACCTCTTCCTCCCGCCTCTTTTTAAGACACAGCAAATAATATCTGAGCACCGAGCCACAGACAAGTACAGCGAAGGGCATGACGACTGCATGCAGCGAGAACCCCATTAGTGTTGAACCCAATCACACTTCGCTGCAACTACTGCATCAGATAATACTGCAGCTGGAACGTACGTGGCAGCGTGGGCGCCGACGGGATGGCAGCGGATGTGACACTCGAGTGCCTCAAGAGAGTAGTTACTGGGTGGCATTTGCTCCAGGACATCTCTCCTCAACTGCAACAACACAAGCACCTCCCGCCGTTATCGTTTATGGTTATTCACCTCCACTGTCTCCCGTGGCAAACACACAGGAGATATTCGAAGCTCGTGATGCGGCGAACCCTTAAACCTTAAGCGTTAGTGACATCAGACGCACCTGGGCTGACGGAGGCGCGAGCCACTCAGCGCAAGCGCGACAGTCCTTAAGGGAGCATACAGGGGGCCCAGAGGGCCAGCGCGAGGAACAGAGGCTATGAGGAATGTGCTGAGCCCTTCCAACACTCAACCTACAGCGCAGAGTGTTGAACGCAAGTAAAAACCTGAAGCCTAAATCATAAACCGTAAACGATGCATGCTTAGTTAAAAGCCCCCAACTGCGAACGTCAGCAAGGAGGGACGGCAAAAACCAGAAAGAGACACTGGACTTTAGAAGAGACAATACAGGGAAGCAAAAGGCAACAGGCAGAGGCACTAGATGTCAGCAATAAACGGAGTATGGCAGAGAGGCAGAGACACACAGAGATAGTGGACAGCCGAAGGGGATACAATATGGCATAAGGAGGCATAAGCTAGCAACAAGAAGAGTAGCGGCAGTGTGGAATACCAGGGATGTTGCTTGATCTGCAGGGGCCCCAGGCGCTTGAGCGGACAAGTATTTAGAATGCCTTTTAAGAGACTGCATGCTTCGGGACTCAAATGGTCAGGACAGCAGAACTTCCCGCTGACAATGCTGCGGTAAAGGCCCTCCGTGGTGTTCTCCTCAAAAGGCAGACGGCCCACTAACAGCGCATACAGAATCACCCTGCAGCAGCAGCAACACAGAGAAGCAGCTACCCAAGCAAAGAATTATGCTATGCCACAGATACTGGTACTGAGAACGGAGCAAAAATATATAGAGACAAAGCCAGAAGGTGGTTTTAAGAACACCAGCAAACTAAAAGCCACAAAGACGCTAACGCAGACAAAGACGCCGCCGACACGTAGATACACCGAGACAGGCGCGGGCGGTGAAGATGTAGGCATATCTGTTGCCTGGTGTCGCCTTCTGTTGGCTGTTGTCTCTGTCTGTCCTCTGATATCTGCTGCTACTCTCAGGTGTGTCTCTCTGCTAACTGTGGTCCCCTTCTACTTTGTTTTATATCTAAGGCGAAGACACCAGCAAAGAGTACAAACAAGGGAATGCGCCACAGCTGAAATCCACCTCCCTAAAGGGAGAAGGCAAATTACAGCAAAAAGGGTAACCCGTGCTGCTGGTGCTCCCGAATGTTGGTAAAAACCCCACAACTAGCAAAGCCAACAGCTGTTTGTTCTTTGGCCGGAGATTTCAGGCTGCTGGTGGGGTTTACCCGCAGCTCCAGATGTCAACAGCCAAAGGAGAGTAGAGCTTGCCCTGGACAATCTCTGGGGCAGCGTAAGAGGGCGAGCCGCATGCAGTTTTGAGCATGGGTTTATGGCTGTAGATGTTAGAGAGCCCGAAGTCAACAATTTTGATGTTCATGGCAGAGTCCAGCAGCAGGTTTTCCGGCTTTAAGTCCCTAAAAAGCATTCAGCACAATCTCTGCCCAAACGTGGAGTGTGCAGACAGGAAAACTGCACAGGACATCACCAGAAACCGGGTCACTCACACAACAAAACGGCACGAGGGGAAGACAAAGAGGGGTTGGGCACAACAATTTTCTTGAATCGGAATTAAATCCTTCAGCATATTTAGTAGGAACTTTTGTACACATTCCTTTATGGTAGCAGGAGAAGTAAATACACCGGAGGGACAGCCTCAACCAAACCCACAACAAGCAACAGAAGCACCTAGCACATAATTCAACATACATCGCAACACAGAGCCGCCTCCTGCTGCTGGAGGGACAATCTGCAGGTGCATACGGCATCAAAAGGGGAAGCAGCAAGAGCAAAGAATTCGTTTCCACACACTCTTTGAGCCCTCGCAAAATAGTGTGTGGAAACTAGTTGTTTTGCTCTTTCTGGTGCTGTCTTCACGACAGCGCAGTCACACGGTTCAGGGATTCGTGTTGATGGTGTGGGGACAAAAGGCAAGGCTTCAAGGAGAGAATGGGGGGAAGGGACGTCGGAAGGAAACACCGCAAATGGGGCTTTGAAAGGCCTCGGGGTCTACGGACAGCGTGCCTGTCTGCTGCTCACCTGTGGCAGATGCACAGGGAGTGCAGGGCCTCCACTCCCGAAAGGATTTGTCTGAAGAGACGGCGGGCTGTTTGCTCGTCTACTTTTTGTCTCTTCACAATAAAGTCAAACAACTCTCCCCCGCTTGCCAGCTCCATGACGAGGTACAAACGTGATGCCGTCTCGAGGATCTAGTCGCAAACAGAAGCAATAAACACCGTAACAAAATTAACAGGAACAGCAACAAGGGTAGCAACAAACATACTATGCGGCTGTGCAGCAACGCAAGATGCACGAATACAGCCAGGGCTGTCCTAAAGCACAGACACAAGAGCTTTCAGGACTACGGAGACAGGCCACTACGCCAAAATGGATGTCCGTTTTTTCTATTTGTTCTGCACCATCGCTTCTGTTTAACGAAGGCTGCCAGCAGCTCTTACAAAGGCTCAAGTTCGTTGCTTAAGTGCGTCGGGTGTATGGGCAGGCCTACGGCAGGGGTTAGAGTTTAAGCTTTGCGATGCGGGTTAACTGTTTTGCTGATCAGCTCACCTCTAGCAGATGAATAATGTGGGGGTGTCGCACAGCCTTCAAGATGTGTATTTCCCTTAATACCCGCTCTGCGTCTTCTGCTGCTTTCAGTTTTTCCTTCTCCAGGACCTTCACCGCCACGCATTCGCCTGTCAGTGCATGCGTTGCTACTCTCACCTTGCCAAAGGTGCCCTCCCCAATGGTCCTTCCTAACAGGTAGGACCCAACTACCTTCTCCGGGGTCCCCCGCGCCAACGCTGCCTGCAGCAGGGGACTCCCTAGGGGGCACCCCTGGGTTCCCTCAGCCCCCCAACTCTCGTCCAATGGCACCTGCCCTGCACCACCGGCCCCGCAGGTGGCCGTTGTTTGCTGGGCTGTCTCTGCAGATCCTGCTCCCTCGATGTGCACCGCAGCATCCCTTGGTGCCGCTTCAACTCCCCCAGTTGCTGCAGTTGTAGGAAGAGCATCAGCGGCTCCCGTGGCTGCTGCGCCTTTCCCTAGAGACCCTCTGAAACGCAAAGCATCGCGCTCAGTGCTGCACGTAAGGGGGCTCCCCAAACTACGGAGGGCCCCTCCGCCTTTGCTGCGGAGACGACGGGCCTCCAGCTGCTGCACCAAGCTCTGCACGTTGCTCCGGGGGGCCCTTTCACTACAAAGCAAAACCCCCTGCAGGTGACTGTTGCCAGAAGGCCAACCTGGGGCTCCCAGCGTACATGCACGAGCTGTCAGATGACCCCGGCGGTGTTGCTGCTGCTGTTGCTGCTGACGCCGAGCCTGCAGCTGTAGCGGGGAAAAACGCTCGGCGTGCCACTCGTTGTGCTGCTGCAACCGCGCCGTGTAGCATCGTGCTGCTGCTGCCCCTGTAGGGTCGAGACACCTCATACGCCCCATATGGGCACCTTTGCAGGGGGAGGAGGGGCCCACCAGGGCGGCGCCTAAGTGGGACCTCAAGCTCATTGGACTCCGAGGGCTGGTTTCTAATGCTCCCACAACAGATCCGAGGTCTAGCCGAAGTCGAGCAGCCACAGGGTGCTGCTGCTTCTGCTGCTGTTGCTGCTGAGAGCTGCAGCAGCCGTCTTCGGCATCAGCTTGCTGAGCTGCATGTGCTGCAGCATGAAGAATCCGGGGGCCACCAGCACTTGCCGAGACCCCCCGAATTCCCCTGAGTTCCGCACCGGCGCCATCTGGGGTTCTTATTGTCTTAAGCGCGTGAACACCCTGTTCGAGCTGCCTCTTTTTGTGAGAAGAAAACGGAGATTCTCCTTCCCCCAGTCGGTCAACACATTTTGCCTGTGCGAACGCATGCAACAGTGCAGAGGGCGTTGCGGAGGGGGACCCTTGGGAACACCCCTGGGGGACCCCCACACCTATCTGCAGGGCACGGCGGGGGTCCCCCCTGTAGGTGCAGAGGTGCAGCACTGACTCCGTAGTTGAAGCAGCAGCATCGCGGTCCAAGCGAAGCTGAAGGTGGCGATGAGCGCCGCATGCAGCCCCGCCCACTTGAATTCGAGAGCTCTTTGGGGCCTGAGAAGAAGGATAGTCCAAGCTACCTCTTTCAGCATCTGCTTGAGCGCAGCAGGAAACTGCCGGGAGGTGGAGCCGAGGCACGGGTGCCCTGCCCGCTTGCTGCAGGGTCAGGGGCCCCCCTCCCCCATGGGGCGCCCCCGCTATCAGATCATCAGACTGCAGCGCAGGGGTCCCTATGAGCGGTTGCATGGCGACAGGGGCCCGCGCAGCAAAGCTGGGGTCCCACAGTAGGAGAAAGTTAAGTCTGTGGGGGACCCCCTGTTTTGATGGTATGCATTGTTGACAGGCGGCACAGGAGAGACGAAGTGTGTCTGCTTTCCGTTGATTATAGACTCAAGTTCTTAAACTTGAGTATAGTGTGCTTCTTTATGCATTTTCTCGGTCCTCTAATAAGCAAGGGCTTGCTGATCAACAGGTAAACCTGCAGCTACCAGATCACGGCGAAGAATGGAGGAACTTCGGGGCGCCTCGTCTTCTTCCCCTTCCAGTGCGTGTTGTAGCCTCCTTCTACGTCTTCTTGTCTCCCGTTCTGTGTTTGTTTCTCTTCCAGCGACAAAGAAGGAAGAGCTTGCGTTGGGGCGCGTTTGGTTGCAACTGGTTGGCCGTTATGGGGAAGGCACTCTGGCCGTACGCACAGCTCTTCGAGATGCCTTCTTCTTCAGATTGACAAAGATAGGGACAAAAAAGACGAAAACGGAAAATTAGAGTCAAAAATAGCAAAAACAGACAGCGAGATGCTGCGTTTACGGGGCCTTGCGGCGACGTGAAGGCAGTAGAAGAAATACTGCAGGAAGTAGCCAATGCTGGTGCTTATTTGGTTACCTGCTTCGACTGAATAATTAAATTTCAACAGGCTAAAATACCGTTAACACCGAGCAAAGACAGGAAGTCGCCGCTGCAGCGTTTGCGTGCAGGAAGGCCGTTGGTAGGCCTTCCACGCTGCTGCAGCTGCTGTTGCTGTTGTTGCCGCTGGTGCTGTTGCTGATCTTTGAAATTTAATGAAGGTGTAGCAATAAAGCCAGTGGAGAGAAATAAAGATCCACTTTGTTTCAAGCCCGGATAAGTTACACATACACCCTGCAGCGCAACACATGCACTCCAATCCTACAGCGGGCCGCAGCCAGGCGCTTCCCTGGCCGCAGGGTTTGACGACCCGAAACCCCAATCTTCTTCCAAATGTTAAAATTTTCAGGCTAATGTTTATCTTAAAAGACGACTGAAAACCTTTTGAGCACAGAAAGATCCAAAATCATAATACCAGACACGTCGATTAAGCGTAGCCGCCGACCTGTCTGACTCCTCTCCACACACCGCCGTCAAGCGAATCCTGGAAAGGAAATACCCAAACCTTCTGTATTTTTTTAGTGTTACAAAATTGGGCTAAATAATTCACTAGAATTCAATCCAAATCTACTCGGGTTTATTGCTGCCCCTAGTGGAGACGTATGGAGTGCCGTAGCCCAGCGCGGCCTGCAGCCTTCCAGCAACCAAGGGGTTTAAATTGGCACCAAAGCGTTATCTGTTCCTTTGTACTACAATAGTTTGAAAAATATTTATCGTGAAAAGGGGGGAATGTTTGGTAAATTTAACGGCTGGCAGTGCCCCTGTGGGAGGCTCGTCCAGGTGACCCTGTTTCTTGTTGTGACCGCAAACGTGCTACCACAGTGGAATCCGTTGAAATAACAAGTATTATTTGTGCACATGCAGATTATGTAATTAAATGGCTGCACATATGCTTTCATGAGGCAGAAACGAATGATTTATTGGCGCAGGCTGACGCACACCCTCAACCTCTCACTATATGCCGGGACGCTCCCCGCTTCGTTGCTGCTGCTGAAGCTGGTGCTACACGTGCTCTAGCTGGTCTTGGCGCTGCTTTTGCTGCTGATGGTGTTGCAGATGCTTCTGCTCCTGCAGCAATGCCAGCAGCACAAAAACCTCTGGAGCATGGGCCTTATCTGCACGAAGTGCTCTGGCGACGGTGTGATAGTGCTCTAGCTTGGTTCCTTGCAATATTCCACTTGAAGAATTATCTATGTAAAGATCTTCGGCCATGATGTTGTGTGTGTTGACTGTTGCTTAAGATCGCATACATGACTCTTCGCTGGCGCTGAGGATCACGCACCAGAATGGATTTCGAACAAAAACCATACACGACGTGTGCAACATCTCGTTTGCCTCCCCTCCCACCCGATCTAGCGGCACTGTGCAGAGCCGTGCGCATGCAGCCAACGCTTAGGGTTTGTTTGCCCTTTCCTTGCTGCTTTACCAGTATCCCCATATCGATAGTACCCCGATGTCAATAATGATAATTATTGTCATACATTGAGAAGCAAGTTAATGCATGCACAGGAGAGTGTACAATTAATGCTCATGGCCGCAGACGGGAACTAAATAGCAACCTGAGGGGGTCGAAGCATCTTTGTGCTGCATACAGTCACGTGTCCGTATTCTGCAGCTGTTGTAAAAATGGCTTGACGGTTCTTTATATGTTTGAATAAGGGCACTAATATATGTAGTACTCACAAAGCATAACATCCTAGAAGGTATTCTTCAAGGCCCTGTAAATGATGCTACGAATATCTTCTGCTGCTGTTCAGTGTGCAAAGAACAAGAGGGCTGCAGCAACATCGGAGGTTTCAAAAGTGGTACTAGTGTAGCGCATAGGTTCGTTCAATAAAAAGAGGAAAAGAGACGGAAACAAGTCTTGCTGCCACGTCAACACCAGAGAAAAAACTGCAAATTGTTGCAATGAGGAAGGAAGCGAAGAATCAACCCCAATGCAGCCAACAAGAAACCACTTATTTCTTGCCACTGTTCGTTACGTTAAATTTGAAAAATATTATGTCTCCATCCTCCACCACGTAGTCCTTCCTGCAGACCCAGCCAAACCCAGCAAGAAACAAGGGATACAGACAAAAGAAATTAATGCAGTTGAGGAAAGTAGCAAGACAAGTGCATCGGCGGAAGGCAACAAAATACTCCAACTTGTGCGCAACTATAACAGGACCGAATGTCAAATCTGCTGGCAGGTGCGAGATAGCCGAGCGGCCGCACAGGAAAGTGAGTAAATCGAAGGCAGAAAATACAACACTTGAGAAAGCACTAACTCACCCTTTTTGCAGGTATTTTCCCGCTGCTTTAACTGCATTTTCGCTGCCAAGTTCGACGAGATCGTTGTACTTGTACACCTCAGCACAGATAAAGCCTCTCTCAAAGTCTGTGTGAATCACTCCAGCAGCCTGAGGGGCCTTTGTGCCTGCACACAGCAGCAGAAAATCAACTTGCACTCCATCTAATACACTGTTATTACGCCCTAATATGGTTCTACTGTATTCGTCTTCCTGGATGAGAACAGATGCATGCAGCAGTACGGACAAGATGGAAGGGCTTATTCAATATGCACACCTCCTTACATATACTTCCCTATGCAATATACGTTATGCACAACATATAATATCTGTAATTTCAACTAAGCGCAATAAGTGTACCCCATGTGAAAAACAACTGAGCTTTTGAGAAGTCATACCGGATTTACGAGACAGCTGTATCGTACTACACATAGAATGTGGATCATATACAGCATATATAATACTCATGTGCAAAAGTGGCCAAATGGGCTCTTGCGCATCAAAAAGGATCTGGAGAAATAGATATGAAAGGAAACGGGCTGTTCCGGGAATTGAACCCGGGACCTCTCGCACCCTAAGCGAGAATCATACCACTAGACTAAACAGCCGACGCCACCCCCAGTTTCATCTGGATTCGAATAAATAGAAGAGGGACATCAATTGATAGTCAAGGTAAGCGTGAAGGGAGGTATATTGTATTTGAGGGACTACAAGCAAAGGCAAAGGGAAGTGGTTGTAGTCACTATGCAGTGGTGGAGCTTGCCTTGGCGAATAGTCCAGCATTTAACCTCGTCCTCCCCACAAGTAAAGAAATGAATTAAGTGCAGCGCATGATAGCCCGTTTGAATTATCTTGTCTAACATGCTCTTGGATGCCCCGCTGCTCTGTAAACAACCCCCCAAAAATTACAAGATTAAGCGGCCATATACCAACACATTGACAAACAGAACCAACGGATCAGACCGATTCTACCGAGCGCGCAACCCTACTAATAGACACAAAGGAACCAACCAAAGCAGGAAGTCACGTAGGTCAGAGGACAAATACACCAAAACGTGTAAAAATCCATGCGGAGGACAGAACCACGTGCCCACTTCATAACCAAACCAGGAAACCCGTTCAAGACTATACTGCCTAACAAGTACAGCGAATGACGTAAACTATCATAAAATAGTAATTGTGCTACAAATGCCCGCATTAATGAGTCTGTACATCACAGAACCAGTGATATGCTTACCTTGATGTAGTTTTCTCTTGCCTCGTCGTCTGGTAGTTCCGCAAGTTTGTTTTCAAAGACTGCGGAGTAAGGAATAATGGGTCCCGGTACGTTTTCCTGTACCCATGCATGTATCTTGGCTAGCCATTTGTTCTTTTGTCTGATAAAGTCCTTTTCGCTCATATTTACCAAGTAGACAACTGTCTTCGCCGTTAAAAACTGATGCTCGTTGAGCACTTCCACCTCCGCAGCCTTCCAGTTTCCTGCAGCAGCAGAGTGCCATACAGCAACAGCAGCAGCAACAATTTCCCTCGTACAGAGCTTGCCTCTTGTGGCCCCTCTTTTCCACTACATGAGAAAGAATAATAGCGGAGGAGATAGGCAGAGTAGATATGAAGCTGAGTAACTAGGAGACCACAGGAAGAAATAGGAGGGGAAAGGAGAGGAGGGAAAACAAAGTAGTGTATCGTATGCATTGTCTGCTGCTGTTCCCCTTACCCTGCTGCACCCATTTCCCCTCCTCCAGCATCTTGATGACAGATTGCAGCACCTCCTCTTGGAGCTTTTTTGCTTTGTCTGCTGCCTTCTGCTGCCGTGAGGATTTCTGCAAATCCTCTAATAGACGCTGAGCCCTCTCTAAATCCTTTAAACGTAACTCAGATGCTATTGTTGCTAAGTCCTTAACGGGGTCAACTTCCCCCTCACTGTGCACAACCTCCTCGTCTGCAAATGCTCGTACCTGCAGCAGCGAAATAGCACACGCGGCAGCAGCAGCAGCAGGATATGGATCCGCAGCAGCAAATTCAGAGCACCAGAAACAGAATGAGATACAGAAACAGCGACAACAAAAGAAACAGCAAAAGAGAGCAAGAAATAGAAAAAGATGCAGATTATACTTATTAATACATATTTATGTTGGTATATTTAATATAAACATACAACATGAAATATGCCATCTACTGCCTGAATATGAGACAAGAAAGCATTGCCAAGTCCTTCTCCCTTATGTGCCCCCGGCACAAGACCAGCAATATCAAAAATAGATAAAGTGGCAGAGACTTCACTCTTTGGTTTAAAATGGCCGCATAACCAACGGAAACGATCGTCAGGAACTGCGCATACACAACAATAACAGCAATAACACACACAGCAAATAAGATAAATACGCATACAATCAGCTACTCAAGCAGATAAGCAGACGAAGACGCAATTCAATAATAAAAGAAAAAAAAAACAAACAGAACGAGCGAGCGAGAGAGAGAGAGAGAGAAAGGAAGGATGGAAGAAAGAGGGAAACAGAGAAAATGAATGTGCATCCATATGCAGAGAAAAGAAGAAACACAAGAAAAGGAGACTAATAAGAAGAGAAGCAAAAACAAATATCTTACCATTCATACGAGCTTCATGAGGATCAATTGTACAAAAAGGATAATTTTCTGCAGGAACAGATTGTTTACACAATAAATTAAATGTTGTACTTTTGCCAACATTTGGCAACCCCACCATCCCCATCTTCAGAGTATTCCTCGGTCTGTACACCCCAAACATATGCAACACATAAACACACCATATACTCGCATGCAGCGGCTGCTGCTGATTCTTCTGCTGCTGCTGATCCTGCTGTTGCTGCTGATCCTGCTGTTGCTCCTGCTGGTAGTGCTGCCGGGGCTGCTGCTGATAAGCAACAAGCAACAAAACTATTATAATTCAGCACAGAAGAAGGGTATTTAAACAAAGGACATGTGAGGATTCTTGCCTGCCCAACAAGATCTTCTCCTCCACTTCTTCCTTCTTCTTTGGAGCCATCTTCTTTAGCCTATTAAGACAAGAAAAGCAGCAAGTATAACCTTACGAGGTAAAGTAGACCCCCAGGAGCTATTTTAACATAAGGGGAACAGCAGTACGCTGCTGCATTAGAAGAAGGAAGGAGAGGTAGGCAGAAAGGGAACAAAGACAGGATAATTAAAACCCTTGTAAGAGGAAAACCGTCGGTTTGCCGCAGCACATTAGCAGATATTTAACTAGAAAAAAGGAAACATGCTTGGGCCCCTATAAGGCAACATGCATTGCCTGCTGCAACCCATGCAAACTATGGAAGTATTGAGGCTCCCCGTTTATAACTCTTCTGTCTCCATTTTGCCAAACGCTTACAAAGAAAATGTAAAAAATTAAAGGAAAATATCCTCACTACTGGAGGTTTCCTCTGTTGGGGCCCTCTGTCCCTTCTGGTGTATGTATGGATGTATAGCGAAAGGGCACAGGAGACCGCGCAGCTAAGGAGCCTTAACTTTGCCCACCAGATAATTAAACCTTTGGCTATTGCATAGTCCAAATAAACATTTCAACGGCAAAAACAAAGAAAGGAGACAACGCACACAACCCCACACAGCCCCCTTTGCCTCTACCCCGCTGCATGCATATCGCTAACTCTAATGGGCCTCCGACAGCATATCTTATTCTTTATTGCGTTTGATAGTTCATTTCATTCTTCTTTTTAACATTTGTCATTGTTGGCAAGGAGCAATTATGTGCTGCTCTCCTCACATCACGGGAAACTCCTGAACAGCCCGTAAGCTGGTGTCACTGGCATGGCTCTAAGCTCCTTCTGCGTAGAAAGAGAATACATTTACGTCAATTATTTAGTTTATTTAAACGATTATTAAGTAAAGTAGGGAACATCCGGCTAGCACATACCCCTCGTTGTGTCGCACAGGCGCTCTTGGTAGTTAACCAGCACACGGGGGGGTCAGCGACCATAGCATAGTGCTGCCTTGAGTTGAAATACAGCCAAAATAGTTAGACAAAACTTCATCAAATGTAGTAGATTATCTCCGTATTTGTTCAGTAGCTCCCTAGACAATGCGGCACAATTGACGGGGGCCTCGATTGTGATGCGGAGAAAGGATGTCCTGCTAACCGTTGCAGCACTCCTAGTTGCATCGCTTGCTGCAAGGCAGTTCTAGAAGCACGAATAACCAAACCTTCATTTCTGCAAGAGCTGGCAGCTGGCAGTGTAGGCATTTCTTTACAACTTGATTTCCACTAAATTACCAACTTGCATACATCTAGAAGCAACATACCACGATATATTTGGCATCCCTTTCCCGAAAACAGCACATTCCCTCTTGTGCATGGCCACCCATTGGGGAATGGGTGCATTTGGGGGGCGAAACAAATACACAAAGGGCTGAGGAGACCAGAGAGCTGACAGGGAAGGGAGAAATATGACACACGGAAAAAGAAGGCTAGTGGCCTATGCAGTGCAACTTCGATTAGCTACTGCTGCTCTCTATCGGTGTTTCGCTGCTGCTGAACCGCTCACCTGTTTTCCTGCCGCTCGTTTACTGCTCTCTCGCTTCCTTGCGTCTGGAGCTGGGTGTCGCGTTGTGACGAGGCAACCTCATCTGTGTTTAAATGCCGAATATGCAGGGGAACCGAAACAGTAGACAACAGAACTACAAAAGGAACACAGTGGGGAAGGCTGAGTTGGTGGATACAAGGGTCAATAAGACAGGAAATGGGGACAAGCGGCGTTTGCCAACACCGCCTTTCGCTGCAAAAGCCTAATGCTGTGGAGTCCCCTAGTTGCTTTCTCCCCTTGGCCGTCGTTTTAGTGCATGCATTTCAAACCAGTAAGTAACCAGAGCAGAGACTACAGGTGGTCGGAAACTTGAATTGCCCCCGGAGTACCCCTAGCTCAAAGGAATCCATCTTGAGCACCCCCTACCTCTCCTTGAGTTAGCAGTAGTAGCGACTACACGTGTATATATGCACGAATGAGCACAAAGGCTGGTGGTGTACGCCTATTCTTAAGGATTGACTTCACGCTGTTTAGGAAGTTAGTAATTGGCACATAATTCGTGGCATGCATGCAAGGAAGCTTATGGCACGTGTATCGATGCACGCCCTTCGTTATAACTTTGGATAGTTAGAAGACAAGACAAACAATAGACTCTATTGATATATTTATTTCTCTTGCCTCCTTTCATAGCTTGCTTAACCCGTGACCCGTGACCGACTAGAGGGAGCACAGAGGTTTCTTCTTGGCAGCAACCCGTCTGTTCACCAAACCTGTCAGAAGAACTTGCTCCTCTGTGCATGAAGAGAAAGTCACAAACTGTTCTTATAAACTTTTATTGTACTTTCTTGTCTTCATCGCGGCTCACAAGGGCCATCAGCCAACATATGGGTGCCTTGCTATACTTGCAAATATGCTGGCATTAAAATTGCGTTTTCCTGGTGTCTTTGTTGCTGTCGCAGCAGCAGAGGCTCCAATGAAGTTGACCGGTGAATTGCTGTGTAATATGTAACAACGGACTTTGACCGCATCGCTAGTAGTCTGTAAGGTGCTGCCAAGTCTGCCTAAAGGGGGCAGAAGAACACCTAACCAGGGGTATAAGAACAACGTTACTCAGGCACAGCATTTAAATAGTTGTCAAGAGTTCCATTGCACATAACCAAGAAGACCCCTTGCTTGTCCTTGTATATGGGGGTTTGTACCGCAGCCTATGCTGATGCAGCAAGCTGCCTAAGGTGTGTACGTGCATATATGCTACATCCTCTCCATTCGTTCTAGGCTGTTGATCCGTTTACCTTAGAGCGCCTTGCGACTAGTAAAGAATGTTTAATGCTTTTATGGAGTTATCTGCACTATTATTTTGTATTGCTTGCGGCTTAGCTGAATCAAGGGCGAAGATCGTGTATTCGTGTTACAGGTGTGTACGAGGAGTCTCGCGTCTAATTGACAGTATTTGTACAACATCGCTAAAATAAAACCATGTAAAAGAAAATAAATAAAGTAAATGAATAAAAAGAAATATAAATATACATAATTCAATACAAGAAGGAGTCATGAAGCCAATTGTGTCTTACCCCTCCGCAACAGGTCTAGGGGCCCCCAACCCCACTCTAGGGGGCCCCTTGCAGGAGGGGATAATGCTTACTAAGGCGAATAATGCTTAAATAATATTAAAAACAACATAAAAACGTTAATTAATTGATATTTTTTTAATTTCTTTTCTTGTATTATGCAGCAACAACCCCCTTGACCTCCTTTTCTCCCCTCCACGAGAGAGCAACACCCTCCCTTCCTCATAGCAGGAGTAGGGGGCCCTTTTCTAGTCCATTTTTTCTTCTTTTTTTATTTATTTGTTTTTATATGTGCTGCATTATTCTTTAAGTGGCGTATTTAAGTCTTTAAATGGCATCTTTTTGGCGATTTCTCCCACTCGTCCCCGTCGGTTAAGTTGCAAAGGGGGCCCCCACCCCCCTGTCTGTTCTGCGTAAACGAACCTAAACCATAAATCCTAAACCCTTAATTCCCGCCGTCTACATCTTTTTGCTGCACACACATAGGCACTAACATGCAGGGGCCCCCCTCCAGCAAGCGGCTCAGGGGCCCCCCGTACTCCCCTTCCTCATCACCGAAACGCCATTGTGGCAGGGAGGGCCCCCAATCAGGTACAACAGACCATTATGGGGGCCCTGCATGCCCCCCTGAATGGCCGCCCAGCCCCTCTGGGAGCCCTCCCGTGCCTTGTAGCTCGCAACAGCGGGAGTATATAGAAGATGCAGAGGGGCCCCTTTCTCCTCCTCGTACTATACAAAAGAAGACAACAGAGACAGCAGCACCTCCTTTATTCTCTAAGGTTTTGCATAAGCAATTATCATCAGGGGATTATTTGCTGCAGCTGCTGCAGCACGTGCTGCGGCAGCGCTTACGAGCAGCATTAAAGGGACACCTGCACACAATATCCTTGGGGGCCCCTAAGGGGCCCTCTAAGAAGCAAACGGGGTTTACTCCCTCTCCTGTTGTTGAGTCTATGCTACGGGGCGAAGGAGATGGTGCTGCTTCCCTCCGTGCCCGAATCAGCAGCAGCAGCAGCAGCAGCGAGGCCTCTGTAGAGGCTGTTGCAGGGGCCCTAGCAGCAAAGTTGATGTGCTGCCTGCAGCTAAAGGAGAAGAGTAGTGTCTTGGTGATGGGACCCCGTGGATCGGGTGCAACAACAGCAGTAGAGTGTGCCTTACGCTACGTGCAGCAGCAAGTGGAGCAGCAGCAGCAGCAGCAGGAGCAGGAGCAGCAGCAGCAGCAGCATAAGCAGCTGCGTAGATTATTAGTTGTACGCGTTAACTGCTCTTTGTATGGGAGCGACACAGCAATACTGCAGGGGATAGTGCGTCGTCTATGTGCTAGTTTAGGGCAGCAGCAGCTGCTGCAGCAGCAGCTGCAGCAGCAGCAGCAAGGCAGCACCTTTGATGATTGGGCAAGAAGGCTCCGGTGTCTGCTGCAGGACAGCTGCCAGACATTAGGGTTAGCAGTGGTGGTAGTATTAGATAGAGCAGAGGTTTGCTGCTTATCTTCTCGTGATCGTAGCAGCAGCAGCAGCAGCAGCGGCAGCAGCACACTGCAGCAGCAGCAGCTGCTTCTATATAACTTATTCGATCTGCAGCACGGAGAAGGACTACATATTTTTACTCTTTGTTTGTCTCCTGTCTCTGATCTAACAGACTTTATGGAGAAAAGAATAAGAAGTAGATTTACTATGCAAAAGTTGCTGCTGTCTGCTGCTGCTGCTGCTGCTGCACCGCAGCAGCTACTTGATTTTATACAAAATAAACTATTACATGTTGAACCTCAAGAGCTGCTGCAGGTTGCTGCTGCTGCTGCTAATGCTGCTGGTGCTGCTGCTTCATCAACCACACACAACAAGCACACTGCAGCAGATGCAGCAGCAGCAGCAGCAGCAGCAGCACAAGAGAAGGACCTAGAAGCAGCAACACAATTTTGTCGAGCATTTAATGCAGCAGTAGAAAAAGAATTCTCTAATCCATACTTTCTTGTAAGACCGCAACCTGCTGCTGCTGCTGCTGCTGCTGTTGCTGCTTCTTCTGTTTCTGTTGCTTCTCTTGCTGCTGTTCTTTGTGGTGCTGTTACTCACTTTGTTGCTGCTGCTCTGTGTACTGCTGCTGCAATTGTTGCTGTTGCTCGTCTAGAGAGACGTCTTGCTGCATCTCCTCATAAAGAATTGTTGCTGCTGTTGCTGTTTCTGCTGCTGTTGCTGCTGTTGTGCATGCAGGCTGCATGCAAGAGGGCATTAGCTTTAGGTAGAAATGCCCGCTCCTTTTTAGTTGCTGCTGTTAAGCCTCTGTTGCAGCTGTCGCCACCGATGCCGCAGCTAGAAGCAGCAGCAGCAGCAGCAGCATGGGGGGCCCCACAGGTCCCTGAGGCCCTTTCTCCTATTCATTTATCTCTGCGGCATGCAGAGCAGCAGCACAGCCCATGGAGAGGCAAAGCTGCTGCTGCTGCTGTTGCTGCTGTTACTACTACAGAGGATCAGCAGCAGCTGCAGCAACAGATGCTGCTGCAGCAGCTGCTGCTGCAGCAGCCGGAAGAACAACCCCTCAATCTGTGTGCTGATGCTATCGACCCCCACCGTGTAAGCTACACAGCAGCAACAGCAGCAGCAGCAGGAGCAGCAAGACAGCAGCAGCAACCACAACATAACCAACTCCTAGCGAATCCTCGTGCATGTGCTTATTGATTGCATGCGTTTTTCTTTGTATTTGTTTGTATAATATATATATA
>CAJFCX010000014.1:0-81481 GCA_904066255.1 Eimeria sp. OTU-X | reverse complement strand
ATATACAACAACGCATGCATGCAGCAAAGATTGCTGTCTCCTTGTTGTCCTCCTTATACAGGGAGAGGGTTTCCTCTCTCTAAGGGCTTGAGGGTATATATAAACCCTAATTAGGTGGCTGCTTACAGCTAGCTAACTATCCATCTAGCTAGCTAGCTGACTAGCTAGCCAGCTACCTAGTTACCTACCTACCTAGCTAGCTACCTATTTAGCTAGCTAGCTACCTAATTAGCTAGTTGTTAATAAAGGACCGCAGGAAATAATTAAAATGTTTAACTCCCAGTACACCTGAGCTGAACTCGCTGCAGTTATTTAGCAGCAGCAAAGTATTTTTATTAAAGACAGAGGCCAGCAGCTGCTGCTGCTGCTGCTTCTGCTGCAGCAGCAGCAACAGCAATTGGTAAACCAGTTGCTGCTGCTGCAGTTCCCATCACCCTTTTTCTGGATGACGGATGGATATGTTGTTTATCCACCGCAGCAGCAGCAACTGCTGCTGCTGCTGCTACTGCAACTGTTGCTGCCGCTGCAACGGCTGCTGCTGCTGCTGCAACAGCTGCTGCTGCTGCTGTTGCGCGAGTGTTGCCATGTGAACTGTATGTTATAGGCACGCTTAGTCGAACAGAGAGAAGCCCATATCCGCGTCCTCCTCCTCCTCGGGTTCCTCCTGCTTTGCTGGCTTTCCTCCCTTCTCTGCAGGTGCTGCAGAGCCACCAGCAGCAGGAGCAGCAGCAGCTGCTGCTGCAGGTGCTGCTACAGCAGCAGAACCTGCTCCAGCAATAAGGTCCCTGCAAATACATACATACACCACAAAATACATCATGATGCATAGGCTGCAACAGAAGAGTACCTATGCATGCGCGGGTGCATGCATACGCGCATGCATGCATGCATGCATGCATGTACAGTATAGGGAACCAAAAGCAGCAGCATTTACAGCAGCAGCAAGCCTTTTCTTTCTTGCAGCAAGGAGAACACGGGGCCCCACATGACCCCATGATAGCATCCCTACTGAGTACTACGCCAAGGAACAGAGAGGCAAAAGAAGTGATACGAGAAAAGGAGGAAAAGAATAAAACAATTAAGCAGACAAAATAAAGACAAAAGTTCCTATTGTTGCATCCACCCCACAGGTTGCATGCAACAGGAAGAGTAGCAGATGTGCGCTTTTGTTGCTGTTGTTTCCTCTTGTGTGCAAGCAGAGGAAAAGATGAATAAAGGATAAAGGAGAGGAAAGAAGAAGAAGACTACTAAGGAAGCAATACATATATACACAGATATACAGAGGAGCTACTTACTCGACCTTGTGGTTCTTCAATGCGCGGGCAAACAGACCCGGCATGTAAGGCTCAACAGATCCTCCCGCTGCTGTGACAAGTTTCTTAATATTTTCTGCGGAGATTTCCATTCCCTCATCAGAGAGAATTAAAGAGGCGTAGGTACACAGCAGCTCTTGGCGCTGGTTGTCGCTAAGGGAGGAGGTGGGGACTGCCGCCATTTTCAATACAACAGCGAAATATACAACAACAGAACAATCAAAAACTTGTTCCCGTCAATTCCGCCTCCTTTTTACTCTTTTTCCCCTTCAATTATGCAACACAAAGACCGCATACATGCGCAAACCCACAGCAGCAGCAGCATGACGCCTGCGGGGCCGCAACGATGCGCAGCCCCCACAAACCCTACAGTGCATGCAGAAGCCCCATGTATAAGGTTCTACACAGATGGAAACAAAAAGAGTAAATAATTAATAATAAAAGTAAATTACGCAAAAAAAGATGAATATTATGATTATATATTCATACTATGTGCAACACGCTACCCGTTGGGTTTCCCGTAACCCCCCGTATGCAACACCATGTGCTGCAGCCAATGTGCTTAATTAGGGCAGCAGACAAAATTATATTCTATAGTTGTATTTGATTAAATATTCAATAAACTTTAATACCTTTAAAATATCCACTGAATGAGCCTTTCTTAGGACTGCAATAAGCTGCAAAAGAAAGGAAATACTCAAATATGATAATCATACACAACCATCTCGTAGATCGTAAACCATGTAATGTACAAGCTAAGTTATAAAAATTATAATTCGCTAACGCAGGAATATGTAATCCAGAGGAACATTATTCAATTATAAGTGATACTGATAGTACTGTACCTACAAATGCGAAAAGAACAGCAAGGCATATATAGTGCTTTTCTGTGTTTTGCGGCACTTACCTTGTTTTTTCCTATTAAATGGGTCTAAAAATACTATTGATCAAGTAAAAAGATACACAATATTACTGGATTGGGCACTTTCACATTCCCTTTGTTATTGTTCATCTATTCGCGGGAGGCGCGAGTCTTCGTCCACAAGCATAGGTTTCCCCTTCGCTTCCTGCCACATACTCTTGTAATTCTACCCATGAGCGATGCTCTCTGCATATTTATTTTCTTATTTGTTTATTTACTTATTTGCATACTTATTTATATATACAACTGTTCACTGAAGAGGGAGTCTGCTGTCAGCATAGCGCCTCTCCTGTAGGTCCCCACAGAATCGCTGAGGCTAGGGAAGCCGGGACATTTGCTCACCTTTCATTAGGATTTTCTGTCGAGCAACGAGTACTATCTGTAGAACTCAACACAGTATTAAACGTACAAAATTTCTCTTTTAAGTCACATACCCGTCATTTTTGGCGCTCAGTTCATATGGTACGACCCCCTGCTGACTGTTGGTAAGTCAACAGTCAGTAGATGTTGATGTTTCTTGCCGCCTGCTTTGCAGCTCAGGAAGGCTAACTTTGAATTGTATCCCCTAAGTGTTGAGGTGTACTTAGAAAACTCTCACAAAATGTTCTTATTGGCTTAACTAGGGTATGTCTCATCTGCTGTCGAGGCAAGCCGTTGCTCCGCGGCTTCACAACAAGGCGCAAACATTGTCTAAAAAAGTTCAAAAACGTTGTACGCACACAATGTCCCTACAGTGCTGCGAACGTTGGTGCAGGGCCGGCGCCTATGCCGGGCCGTGACATTCTGCTTCGTCCGTGTGAATGATTGGGTCTGTAGGAGATACACAAGCCAGCCATTCATGCTCTGAGGGAGAGGACGAGGCTGGAACCCCTCCAGCATTATCAGGCTTTTTGTGTGCAACTGCCCACCTTCCGCGGTAGTCTAATTTCCGCAGGGTTGGCGAGGGAATGCCGTCAATGGTGGCAGCCACTGGGCAAGAAAGAGAGGGGAAATTGGACAAGCCTTGAGGAGATTCTGGCAACGACGAAGCAATGGAAGCTTCGGCCCATGGACTTTGCAGGCGCGAGCCTCTGGCACCTTCATTGTCCCTGTGCTCCACCACCTGCGAGCGCTCCATTGGTGTGCTCGCTGGAGCCACTGAGATGCGGGGGATCTCGCATTCAGAGGAACCTTGTGGAGTAGGCCCGGTGGGTTCTCCTCCACCACTAGCGTATATTTGTGGAGGAAATGGGGCGTTTGTTTTTGCCACCTCCTGCTCCTGCCTCGCTGGTGTAGGTTGCGTAGCATTCAGAGTGTTGTGATACTCAATGGCTGTCGAAGGGCCTTCATCATAAGCTGAGTTGTCTACTTTGACTGGAGGCTTTAGGACTCTTTCTACAGACTGGCGACGCATTATCGTTATTGTTTCAGGCTCGCTGCACGGAACTACATTTGAAATCTCTTTTGGGGAAGAGCGGGGAGGTGGAACGTCTTGCTCGTTGAGGGGGGCATTCGGCGTAACAGGGGCTGCACTGTCTTCAGGGGAAGCTAGCAGCTGCACGTCGCCGGATAATCCTATATTTACATTTGCTTCAGACTCCAGCCCGGCTTGGGATGCACTTCCTTGTTCGGCCTTCAACATACTGCCGCTGGAACTGTCACTGCAAGGGTCAACTTGTGGCCCCTGTTGTTGTTCGGGGGGATGATCCACAGCAGCACCCAACGCAGAAGTCCTTGTGTGCTCATTTGTGCGCAAAGTCGCTGAAGCTTCCTCCTTCAGGGAAGCGCAATGTACGTCAAGCCTAGCCGAAGGCCCTTCGCTTGGGAGTGGCAAGTGGGAAGCGGAATTCGAAAAAATGATTGAAGCTGAAGAACAGGAAGTGCGAATTGTTTCCTTGAATACTTCCTCTCTCCAAGCACTGCTGCTTGAATCCCCAGCCTCTCCAGTCAGAGTTGGGGTGCACGTTCCCAAGTGTCGTTCTAGGCCAACTCGCAAGGGCTTCATTGGCTCGCTCCTCTCGAAACCTGTGTGGCCAGGGTCTTCAGGTGGTGTCGAAACAGTCTGCATTCTATTTACACGGTTTGGAGTCTGGTTGAACTGTTGCGAGTGTCTCTCTAAATCATCATTTAAACAATGGAGACGAGAGTTAAGCGCTTGCCCTTCCGACCCAGCAAGACCGCAGTGCTGAAAGCCAGGGCAAGCGATTTCTCCAAAATTCGCTGTTGTTTGATAACTCCTTGGCTTGGCGTGTTGTCCCTGCATATCGCATGCTGCGTTCCAACAATTCTGTTCATGAATTCCTACTTTAGGGGGTCCGTTGTTAACGTCATTAAGACAGATCCACCGATGATCATTTAAGCTTACTCCGTACCCTTGGACAGGGGACTGATCACTCTTAAACAAATCAGGAGCATTGCTTGCGCTATGCGGTAGAGCGCAAGCATTCGAAGATACATTTTCTCCTCCAACGAGGTCACGCACTTCCCTACCCGCAAGTTCAGCAGGCTGCTCCACAGCAAAACCAATGCAGCTAAGCGAGAGGGACATCGACGATGCTAGTTTTCTGTTTTGAACACATGCCGCTCTTGCTGCTTCATACAGTTTTTGCATTTTCTTCAAACGCCTCTGCGCCTCAGCACTCTTGCGTCGAGCGGACTCAAGCTCCACAACGAGGAGCTTGAACTCTGCATCCCTACTTCTTAATCGGTCATTGCTGCGTTGAATCTCGTCCGTCAAACGCGCAACATGGCCCTCGTATGCCTGTTTCAGAGCTACTGCTGCATTATGCTCTGAGCGCGCTCCGCCCTGAGTAGCCATTGTTTTTTGCACTGGCAGATGCGTTGTGCGAGCGACAATATCTCCTTCAGTTTTCCTTTCGATTGTAGGTGTAGGCTGCATGAAATTTACACACTCAGTCGCCTGCCTATCTAGGTGAGGCTCTAGCACTTTCATCTGCCTCTGCGCTTGCGACAGCTGAGATTGGAAGCTTGGTTGCTCCTGTGTCAGCATTGTGTTCGCTTCATTCTGTTCTGTACAAAGGTCATACTTCTGAACACTGAGAGCGGCTCTCATCAGCTCCTTTTCTCTATCATCTAAAAGGCGTTCCCTCCTTGACAAATTCGTTTCACGTTCAGCAAGCCGCGCCTCCAATTCCTTTTGTTGGACCAAGCGGGCCTCGAGTTTGCTCCTTACCTCATGCTCTGTGATTTGCGAGTCTAATGCATGTGCTTGTTGCCTTCCTGCTGCTCGGTCTACTGCTCTCTCTAGTTGCCGCATTCGTTTTTCGTATGCACTTTCTAATGTGGCAATGCGCTGGTCCAAGGCATGCCGGGAGTCATCGCTGGCAGCAACTAGTCGTTTTGACGACTCGCGCAGCTCAAGGCCTTTTAAGTGGGCTTCCAAAACTAGCATCTTGTTCTGCGCCATCTCTCTCCATTCATCCCACTTGGTGTCCGCTACCCCGGAATTTCGACATGGGGGCTCGACAGATTCAGAAACCACGGTCTCGAGCTTCTGCTTGCGAGCACTTCTGGGTGGGCAAGAGGTCCCCTTAGCCCGCTTCGCTCGTTGCATGCATCCAGTCCGCCCACTTCTGCAGGAAGAGCTGGTCCCCCCATCACTCGGGAGGCAACGATTCTCGCCTGCACTAGAGGCTCTGAATCTCGCTGCAAACACTGGATCTGTGCTTCTTTGCAAGCTAGCTGCTTGCCCTGCACCGAACTGGCTTGCAGCATGTATCAAGCGGTCGAGCAAATTCCACTGAAGCGCTGAAGAGGCGCAGGGAGTAGATGGTCTTCTGAGAAGATCCTTTGGTAACTGTAAAACTGCCTGACACTCCTCTTGCGACAGTACATCGCTGTTCCGCATGTCGGCCTCAGGACAGAGTACGCCAGCTGTGTGAACAAGGCCGTGAGCCTTAAGCCAAAGAAGAACAAGCGAGAGAGTTGCCTTAAAAACAAGACTCTTCCTGGACTTTTCCGCATCCTCCCCGCATTGATCTGCACCTCCATATCCATAAACACTCCCCCGCTCAATTGCGCAGTTCAACAACCTTCCCGACAGGAAGTAACGCACCTGGCATTCTAGTTGCTGTCGAAGTTGCGACTGAGACAATAGTGAAAGCATCCTTCTGGAGGCCTCAGTAGCTGACGCCATCGGTAAGAACCTGTTTTCACTGCTGCCTGGCACAGCAGCCTTCCCTGGAGCCTGTTCCATCACGTTCCAGGTAATGTAGGGAACTCACGTGCTTCCTGTGCCTTCACTGAGTGGCTGCGTATACGGGAGGATGTGTTCAGGTAGGATGAAAGTGATCAAAACCCTCTTTCCGCGCGCAGAGAGCAAACCAGTTCTAAACGCATCTTAACCAACAACAGGCAGCTGTGCGGCGTCTCGAGCTTCGCGCCATCTAGCTATAGTTAACACATGGAGAGCTACAACGCGGCTTCACGTGACCCCTCCAACTATTTACCCTAATACACGATAAACACGCAGTGAACCTGGTGAGGCAGTTTGAAGAAACATGTTTATTGTCACACTCGACGATCAATTCTGCAGTGGTTCCTGCTGCATCCTGCGGTACCAACACCGATATCGCCACTTTCCACACTCCAACATCAATAAGAATACGATGTTCACAAGGCTATATTCTAGACGAGCCAAAATAATGGAGATCGGATGATGATGCGCCGCTGCCGCGAGCGGATCTACAACTCAGCATGCAACATGGCGTTAGTTTAAAAAGAATAACCCAGAATTTTGACTAGCAGGCATATCTAGAACACCTACGACAGATACAATACAACAAGGACAGCAGGCGTACACTAGCTGGCCCCTGCCTAGGTGGGCCAATGGACTGCTTCCCGTTTGCATCCAGCACGTACTACGTACAACGCATGTGATCAAATTCCAGTAGGCTATTCCACTGAAAAAGCATTTCCACCTAATGGTCCTGGTGAAAAGGCTCAGAAACGCCCGTACGTTGGGAAAACACATTCTGTTGCTGTGTGCAGCCCCAGGTTGGTGCCAGCCCCAATGGTGTCATACGAGATCCAGCAATATACTAGTGTACACATCTATTTCAAGTACAAGCCTAAGCTTACTGTGTGTGATAGAAAATTGAGTTTTAATGCTACCGACAGGAGTTAAGTGGAGCTGTGGTCGGTCCCGTTGTCAAGTGGGTTGCTGCTCTGCAACAACCGCCTACACATGTGGGTGCAGGTGGCTTGAACCTTGTTAGCGTAGGATGTGGCGCAGTTGACTACAGTTGATATTTGTACTAGTATATATGCCTGGCCAACATGTAGCTGACACACTAGTGAAGGATTGGACTGAAACTGAGGAACCATTAGCAGCATTACAGCGGGCTGCGGCTGCGCGGAGCATGGCGCTGCCAAATTTGGGGACACACCATGAAAAGAACTAACAGAATTGCCCGTAGGAATTAGCGCAGTCCAAAGCATGGAGTCATGAGGGATAATTGGCCAAAGCCGCAGGCAACGGCGGCGCACACTCGGCTTGGTTCCTCCAGCAGCAATCGAGACAAGAAATTAGGGAGTTCCTCGGGAGCAGCTAACTTCCTCTTGAATCTTGATGTTTCCTTGTCACTGTGGAGAAAAGGCTCGGTTCTTGCGTTCGTGGTGTACGTGCCCATATTTCGGCGCCACGCCTACAGGGCCGTCAGCCGTTTGGGTGCAACCAGTTTGCAGTTTGCCACTGCTAGTCTCCTTATGTTTGATCGTAATTATTATATATTGCCTTCTTTGCTCACTACCTGTAGTGATTATCATTCCTGTTTGGACCTGAAACAAGCAGAGCCTGGCCGATTCTCTCCCCGCTGTTGCATCCGTATTTGTCCTATTGTAGCTTACCTCCAATGCTGATGGGCTGCTGAGACAGTGTTATGGTGCAGCAGGTGCCCCAACAGCTCCTCCCGCTACAGCTCGTGGTTCCATTGTTAGTGGCACTGCCCCAATAGCAACAATAGCTGCTGTTGCTGATGCATCAGGGGGTTCCGGGTGATCGTCTGTTGTGGAAACCGATAATGGTCTATGAGGGGCCCTTCAACCGAAAGAATAGCGAGAAACACCTTCGGAAAGACTTGGTCTTCGCTCTGGTTTTTCGAGGTGACAAAATGTACTACGACGACAGCCTGTGCACTTGTTAGTAGTACATTCAGCCCTTGACGGTGGACAGCCCAACGCAGCACAGTAGTACTGTCCATCGGTTTGTAGCGGTCATTTGAACTCTGTGCAACAGCAAATGCTCTGGAATCACTGCATTTGTATATCAGCGTTCCTTTCCTCGTGGAAAACTGGCTGCGGTCCTCTCAGTATTGAGGATGCAAATGCTCTTGCGACCGCTTATAGGCGCATCCTCTTACGCTTTTCCGGCAACAGTGTTCAATCCCGACATGTGAAGGCAGCAAGAGAGCCATCTGACAAATGAACCACAGCATACCAAAAACTGTCTAATCGTTACATACTCCAACGTAAGAGATGCGCGCCATCGGAATATGACCTACTTCCGAATTATAGCCTCATTTCACTCCCAAAATTATACCGGCCTTCGGGTCAGGTCTGCCACCGGCTGAGTGCGGTCTCAGGGATTGTGCCTTTGAATAAACAGGTACCTTCCCGCTGTGTTTTCCGGTGGTAGCCCCATTTCGCTGCCGGTGTTCGGTAGCGGTAGCAAATGTTGAGTGCTAAAACGAGCTTAACCGAACTCGAAACTTGATCAAGGTGGAGCTGATTCGTTTAGGCATCATGTTTATTTTCGCCATATCAGGCATCACCTTTTTGTCTGGATAGCCCCCAAAACCAACAAGTCACTACGTCAGCTTATTGATGAAAGTACCCTATCTGAAGTGAAGCTGTCCATTCTTCGACTTATTTTTCGTTTGACAATGTAAATAGGCTCATTCTATGCAGAAGACCAGAAGGTATGCCTGCCCTGCAGCACTTCTGCAGTTAGCTACGTCGTCCCCCCAGGTCACCGCTCAAGGCGCGTGCCTGGACGCTGGCAGTCTGTCAGGTGGCTGATCAAGGGTGATGCTCGTGCTGCACCTTTCCAGACACACCTGAGCAGCTGAAAATTGAGCTGACAAGGTATGCTTTGCATAAAACAGTAGAAGGTCTATGTAGACAAAAGGGACCTGGTGAGGGATGTGCCAACTCCAAGTGTCTTACCCTTTGTGCGTCTCAAGCAGAAGGCATACCTGCTACACCGTCTTCTGCTAGAGGTAATGGAGCGACTGGGAATATAATCGTAGTTGGCAACGCAGGAGCCACTCTGATTATGCACATCATAATTAGATATAGTCGTAGCTGGAAACCCAGAAGCCACTTTGATCAAGCATACCTCAATTGGCTGCAGCTGACCAAGAACTGAGATGTTCCACGTAGCCTCGCGTACCAGCATGCAAATCAAGAGGCGGATGCTTCCAAACCATCTTCTGTTAGTCCTAGTGATTCGATTGCGCGTCCAGGACTATCTCCCTCCCTGTGCTTTTCCATAACCATAGACTGTGGGAAGTTGCATGTTTTTGCCATGCAATCCGGCTCAACTAACGGTATAATCGGCGTTTATAGCTCCATATCATGAAACCATCCTCCATTTCAAACTCATTGCTTGATCATGTGGAACCCTTTCAGCAAGAATATATGTAACAATACTTCTGCACTGCACTCCGCAGAATGCAACACGTGGCAGTTTCGACCTCGCAAGGTTTCTCGATTCTGTGATGTGCTGTATGAGCAGGAAAGCACACTCGCGGGCGACTAAGAATGTCACTTTGGATTGCCCAGCAGACTGCATGTGTTGATGGCGTTACATTGCCAGGCACGTCTCACGAAGAAGCTTGAAAACCGCTCCATAAACTAAGCCTGGCAAATGCGGTAATTGCACGGTTCCCTGCAGATGAACAAAAGGAGATATAATAAGCAACAAAGGAAAAGGTTGGGGGATGTCTGACAATGTGGGAGTTAGGCTGTCCGTTATGTGCACCGTTGCAGTGGGCATTGCAGGCAAGAGCTCGCTTTTCTTTGTGGAGTGCTTTGGGAAGGCAATCAGTAATTTCAGTTACGCTAGGAGCAAAGAGCTTCTCACAAGGTGCATGCACCACACTGTTATTCGGTTGTGGTTGCGCATAGTGAGGTCCACCGCCTGCCCGCTCAGCCACAATCACAGTCCACAACTTTGCAATGACAGTGCAGTAGCCTGCGACACTATGCGCTACAGGCATAGTGTCGCAGGCTAATGCACTTTCATGCTAAGGGAAACGTACAAAACAGTTTGTGTCAGTGTGTACTTCAACTGAAAAGTGATCTCCAGCAGAAAAACACTCTCTAAACTTGCGTTTGCCTGCACTGAGCTTGTGGACTGTCTACGGCTCTGTGTGAGCGTTGCTTTTGCAACCGTCTTCCTGCGCACCAACTCCCCCACGCATGTTTTTATTTCTATCTATACCGGCTTTCAGGAAAGGCCCGAAATTCACTCAGGACGGTGCGAAACCTTCATTGGGCTATTCATATGGCGTTCCTACTCATTAAACCCCAGAGCCGATATATTCACTCAGATGCACCGTTCTGTAGAGCATCTTACGTTCTCGCTATTCAGCCATACGTAGCAGCAACGGTACTGCGCGGTAGGTTCATGGTTTCTACACAAAGAAACGCACCCAAGCAATGGCTGCTAAGTAGTTGGAAGGTAGTGTCTGTGAAGGCATTCACAGATCCATGCCTGAGTACTCTCCAACTATCGTTTTCTATGGGTACTGAATCACTAACTAGCTCCACGTGCAAAAGAACGAAACGCTAAAACCATTAAATTTCACTCCAGTTACGATCAGTAATTTTGGTGGGAATTCCCGCATGGAGGGTACATTAATGCTTCGGACCAGTCAACTGGTTGTGTGGCAGGCATAGCACTCCCCACTTATCACCCAAACTTCTTATGCGTGAATACTCTGCAGATGTACTTTATCTGTAATGGTCTGTTCTGCCTTCTCCGTTGGTAAATTCTTGCATAGATCATGCATGCTGAGAGTTATACCAAACTTACGGCTACTGCCAGGGTGTGATTCTATGCAGCGTCAGCAATCTCGAACGGTGCTACATTGGACCTCGCGGTTACAGCTGAACATTAGCAAATTTTGCTTTCGCCATTTTTTTTGAAGTTTGCAAAACTTGTGTTTCTTTTGCTCACTGTCCCGCATACAGTCCCGCAGTGTCTCGCTGCGAGCACAAGATGGGGCTTCCTGTGAGATGCAGTGCCATGCTGGAGGCTTTGTTCTGCAAAAGAGTCGAGAAAACAAAATCGTTACTCATTGGAATCAACAGAATGAACGTCCTTCAAGGCGACTCTCGGTAGTGACCTCAGGTTAGTTCTTTTGTATTGTTACTTCGGGAGGACAAACTGGGTTATACACACTACTTATCAGCGAACGTTAAGGTCCGAAGATGGATTTTATGTACGAAGGCCGTAATGCAGGGGTCTTACTCCACTTAACTTCTCTGCCTAGCAAATGCGGCATTGTCGGTGACTTCGGGGAAAGCGCTGAACCGTTTCTAGCGTACCTCAAGGAAGCCGGATTTTCTTACTGGCAAGTACTACCCGTTGGACCTTGCACCTATTCGCAGTCTCAGCCCGGTTGTCCATATTTGAGCACAAGTTCCTTCGCCCTGAATCCTTTGCTGGTTTGTCCTGCTGGTTTAGTATCTCTCGGTCTTGTCACTGTAGATGAAGTAAGCCAGTTGGTGGCCAAATGGCAGGCAAAGCAACAGGAGAGGAAAGCCCTTAAAGCAGAATGCTCCTCTCAAGATACGGTTGAATGCTGTGACTTTGTTGACTATCATGTAGCCAAGGGCTACAAGGATGAATTGCTAGCCATTGCGTACAACGCATTTATTAGAAATGCTCCTACAGAAGAATACGAAGAATTCTGCAAGACCAACAAATTTTGGCTGGATGGGTATGTGCTATTTGAAGCCATACAGGCAAGACATCCCCAGGCCGCCTCGTGGCTTGAGTGGCCTGAGGAATTTCGGTCATATAAAAGCCTTCAAAAGAATGAGTCATTACTGCAGAGCCTTGATTTGCTAAAGCCAGACCAGAGCGCCACTGACCAAAACACTGCAGGGCCAATTGAGCAGCTGCTACCACAATTCCACCGCTTCGTGCAGTTTATCCTTTCTCAACAGTGGAGCCAGCTGCGTCGTCAGGCCAACAATAACGGGATTAAAATCATGGGTGATATAGCCTTTTATGTCAACATGCACTCTAGCGATGCATGGAGCAACTCCGAGATGTTTCAGATGGATAATACTACGAACAAGCCGCTCTACGTTTCGGGTGAGGGGGCCGGTAGATTGCTAACAGATGACTCCACTGTTATTAACACTATGGATGATGTACAAACAGAGCTACAGCAGTACTCGTGACTCCGAGTGTGCTGTTCAGTGCCTGCGATGCAGGCGTTCCGCCCGACTATTTTAGCGCAGAAGGGCAACTTTGGGGGCATCCTGTATATGCATGGGATGCCCATGAGCGCACAAATTTTAGCTGGTGGACTCGCCGTCTTGCAAAGAGTTTTGAGAAGTTTGACGCATGTCGACTTGATCATTTTCGTGGATTTGAATCTTACTGGAGGGTCCCGTATGACTTCGCTGTACAGTATAAAAGCGCCAGAAACGGGGAATGGGTGCAGGGGCCTAGTACGAAGCTCTTCGATGGAATATTCAAGAACATGGGTTGGGAAAATCCCAGAGTAAATGTTGCGACGGCTTACTCGGAGGCACTGAGCAAGCACACAAAGCAGCCAACAATAAAGAAACGGCTTGCCAACATTATCGGCAAGCACGCTGCTGCTAAATCGAAACCGCTGAAGAAGAACTCTGGGGCGCCCCATTCCTTTGGGATGCCAGGGGGGGGCGAGCCATCTAAACCCGCACCCTTGCTAATAGCAGAAGACCTTGGCTTCATTACCCCTGAGATCGTGGCTCTTAGGGATAAGTACAGCATATTTAGCATGCGCGTAATGCAATTCGCGTGGGCAGACAAAGAAAAGGGCTTGCGCTGCGAGCATCTTCCCTACAATCACACGCGAGACTGTGTTGTGTATACTGGGACGCACGACAATTCGACTTCACAGTCCTGGTGGAAAGCAGCTTCTGCTGAAGAGAAGAAGCATCTTTTAAGCTATCTTGGTGAGAACTATATGCTAATGCTAATATACTTGTACACAAAAACGCCATTACATTAAAAGAATGCCCGGGACGGCCTGCCTACCCTCCAAAAAGGGCTTCCGCGAAACAGGCAATAAGCGCTAGTAGAACGATAGCATGCCCTTCCCGTTGGCATACAGGAATTCCCACAGAAATATATGCTTGTGGGAACGGTCTTTATATTTGTTCGACTGGCATGTGTTTAGGCTTGAGCGAAGAATCTCCAAACTTTGCACCGCACAGGGTCCTAACCCACTTGGCACTTCTCAGTGTTGCGAACCTGGTCATCCTCCCGGTCCAAGACATATTAGGCCTTGACGACCGAGCTCGGTTTAACCTTCCAGGCGTTGATAGTCCGAAAAACTGGAGCTGGAAACTCAACAGCCTGCAACCTCTCTATGCTCCGGAAAACCTGAATCCAGTCCGCGAAATGCTCATTCTGTCAAATAGGTCCATTACATCCGAGTAGGTTCAACTATTTCTCTGGTAGTTATACAGTGTTTCACTGGCACAGGCTTAATATTTTCGATAGGCCAAATGTGCACGGTGTAGCTACGTCGATATCCTAAGACGTGAAAAACGTTTGATGAAGGCCAACAAGTGCATCGCGCAGAGCCACAAGTAGTCATTTAGAAGGAGCGTTTATGGCTCTCCGGGATGCTCTTGGTGCTGCGCGACCAGCAAGCATTCCAAAGCTCTTCCTGAATGGTGGGGCTGTAATCTTGTCGAGGTATCTGGTCACACAAAGCATAATGTTGAACCAGGGTTTGCATGGCACCCATGGACAGACAGCACATTTCTAGCAGTCGTGAGTTGGGGCACATGCGAGTAATATGAACTAGCTTATAAGGTGAAGGCGTTCTAGCGTCAGGGAAACAAAATACAGAAATTGCCGATGTCCCAGGTGCCAGCAGACGATCATGCTAGCGCGATCGAGCATTCTGCTGCAAACAACGAGTTACTGCAAACTGCTTGCAAACTGCCAGATACTCTTTCGTTGTATGGCTTGTTTTACGACATCAAGAACATGCATGTCTTCCCACTTCCATGCAAATTCATAATATATCCGCGTACAACTGTGCAAATGCCTGCAAGCGGCATTTCAACACTAAGATTGCTAGGTACGCAGCTTGCACTTGCTCATTTTCCCTCCGCCCATGACCTTTCCCTCAGCAATATATTTTAGCTACCCTCGATTTAAAGGGCCATGTGTTTTAGGTTTGCCCGGAAGCGCTCCATGCTATTGGTGTTCGTCTGCGCCTACAGTAATAAAGGCACTAGCGGCAGAATTCATTGACTCCCGTTGCAATCAGGCGTCTTTCTGCTTCTTCCTGCACTGAACCGAGGCCAGAAGACACTAATTTTGGGTTGTCTCTTACACCTACAGCGCGTACCCTGTGTATAATGGGTTATAACAAATGATTTCTAAACAAGCTAAAATCCTTCACCGTCGTTTACTGAAGCCCCTCTACACTGCCTTGGTACCTTTTCGTTCTTTTTTCCTTGGTAAAATCACTCTTATCATCGTTGGACGATGACTTCACATATTTTTATTTTGACGTATTACGGTCAATGAACTGTTTTGAAGGCAGCATGCGATCTCCCAAATGAATTAACCACGGCGTGCCTATATACTAAGGTAGTTCCTACTTGGTCAGAAGAAGTAGACCGGTATCATGAAAATGCGACCAAGTTCTAAATTGAACAACCATCTTTCTCTCCTTATTTTTATGGATTATGGAGTAGTATGTAGCGTCAGCGGAGCGCGGTAGCAGAGACTGCTCCAATAAATAAGGAGAGAGGTTGCGCCTACTCGCCGTGGCTTCACGCATCAGACCTACTGTGAAGCCCGTTCCTAGCGCCCCTAACGGCTACTGACAATCAATGTTATTTTGGATATCTGGGCAGCTGACTGGAGGCTGATCCGCGTGTTGCGAGTCTCACCCCGTTTGGTCTCAGTATTTCATTGTATGTTGAGTCGGGGCCATAACGTTCCCACTTTTGTTCTGTCAGCTTCCCTGTAAACTCCGGTAAAGTGTGCAGACTCTCCATTTGCTTGCCGGTTTCTACGCTCCTACACTTCCGAATGGTGTAACCTTGTTTCTGCACAGAAGCAGATGCGCCGCTCGTTATGCTCCCCCGTCAATTCGACGGTTCTCATCTCTTATCACCGCTGATCTGCTAGTGAGCACGGCACCCGCAGCCCCCTACAGAGGCCCAATGCCCTTGCCATTTCAAGAATATTATCTTCCTGCTTGACTGGGGAGCTGGCAGTGGCATTTTTGCTAGCCAACCAAATTGTACGGGCGCCGTCATTCGGCGGCGGAGAAGAATTTTCCCCCCTCTGAAATTATATTTTTCTTACCACCGGTATAGTCCAGCCGAATTACCACATTACTGGATTTCGTCAAAGAGCCTAAGGAGACCAAATCTACTTGACCTTACCACGCCCACATGGAGCCCAGCAAGCTGCGCAATGCAGTGAGTAGACAAAATTCTTGTTAGGCAATGTAATCATGCTCTGAACAAGGGCCAACACCTGCCGTGTTGCGGGAGTATTGCTGCTGAAGATATTCAACAACAATCGCCTCGAAAACGCCTCATCTTCATGTATGTTACTCTAGACCCGGTTGCACCTTCAATTGACGCATTTTTGTGTGGTCGATATGCCCCATGCTCTGCACCTCATTAGCATAGTGAGGGAAGGGAGAAACACAGCACTCTGAACCTAAAGCCGTTAGCATCTAAGAGCAGAACGCCGGTATACAGGGGATGGAGCAACTGTAATAGAGGCTGCATAGCGAGCTAAATTTGTCGACACTAACTAACACATTGCATGTATTGTGTTTGACTATGGGCTGTTTGGGCCAGCAACAGGTTCTGCACACTGTTCTTTTTCAAGATATACATTTTGGGGAACATTGGCGTCCACCGAACTTTGAAGGAGAGCACTAGTTGGAAAGAAGGGTGGAGGCAACACATGCGAGGTGAATCACACCCCAGTCCTCAGTCTCAGTGTTCCTACACTACTCTCGAAACAATGGCTATTATTGAAATCCTTGCATGTCATCTTGCTTTTCTTATAACATCACGTTTTTCCAAAGTTGGTGGCCTTCTCCAAACCAGAATGCATTCGCTTTAAAATGCGCGAAGTGACGCTTATTTCTAAGATGACGGCAATTTGCACGGAAAACGCATCAATGACAAATCTCATGAGTGAAACAATCGAAAGCATTTCTACGTATCTCCGATTTAACTGTAAGTGCATAACGAGCAAAATAAGACTGTAGCTAGGGAGCATGCTATGCATGAATCTCGTGGTTCGATGTGTGTTTTTCGATTATCTATGCGGAAAATACCCTGCTTATGATACCTGATGCAGGAGAAGGATAGTCACACTGGCATTCACTCGAACCCGGTACAATAGGAAGATTCTTGAGTTTAATTCTCACGCATGAAGGGATGAGCAAACCCAACGCTAGTTGACCTATCAGGAGGTTTCAATCCAAAACAAAAGTTATACTGAAATCGTAAAATGTTTGAATATAGATGGCTTGCTGCTAGATGGGCTACTGTATTTCTGCAGCGGAGGTGTGCTGACCTCCATTTCTACCTGTTTGGATGCCCCTGGGAGCAACTGGAGTCAGGTGTGCTGCACTCTAACTTCAAGGCCTTTTGGACACTGCTCACCCAGTCGGCAAACGCGGCCACTGGGGGAGACCTGAGAAGAGATTAGAGCTGTAACTGACAAGCCATTAGAGCGGTAACTGATACTGCCAAATGAGCAGGTTCATGCACAGGATGAAGCAAATATTTTAGCGTGTAATCATATGTAGAAAGACCATACTTCCTGAAGCACTCTAAGAAGATACGATTTAATCAGATTTCCGCACCTGCATATCTGTTTGTTCTTGAAGTCTACAAGAAAGTGAGACTGGAGAGAAGCGTGGTCTGTTTTGCATTCCGAATTCGACTTTGACCTACATCGGAGATCTGGCACACCTTGGCTATCACCACCACGTTCAGTGTCGTCGTTCTCCCCTGCCAACGATGAAACAGCTACGCTGGTTTTTGAAGCGCCAGTAATTGTCTCTTGTGTTCTGGCGAAAGCTCTCCGCATATTGAGTCGCGCTTCTGCTCTTCCGCTCCCTGCACGGCCAGTCGTCCCTAGTCGCGCCTGCAGGCGAGGAAGACGGGATTTGTTGTGTCTTCCCCATTGGCAATGCACCTAACTTTATGCAAAGTCCAATCGAAATTTTCCTAGCTGCGGTTTTAGTAGGTGCCGTAGTGAATCACCTGTATTCTGCCAAACTGGATGTTGGCAATGTCTTCAACCAGCCTTACAACCAATCCGAACATGAACGCGAGTTCTTCGTACCTGTCCTTGCTATCCTTTACGGCAGAATGCAAGGCCGATATTTGCTCGCCCAAGGCAGTATCCTGCGAAACTGCAGACACTTCTTATTGAGCGGCCTAACGAATGTAGGCAACAATGCTACAGGATACAGATGAAAAACTTTCAATTGGCTTGAAATGGGTGTTGCTAAAGCCCTACTCTTTTAACTGGCGAAATAGCCGGAGCAGCAATACAAAACGAACCGTGCTGTGTTTCTAACCTGCACAGTATTGGAATCTTCCAACTTCTGAAGGCTTTCCGAGAGTGTCTGCAGGTGTTTCATAAATCCTTTTAACAGCAAGCTTCCAAATTCGTATATAACTGCATTATCTTCATTTCAAATAAAGTGCTGTGTTGTGGGGACTCACTGACAGCCCAAGCTTGCCGGGCCCTAGGTTCTCTAGCTCCTTCCTGCCTGTTTACGCTTACCGCGTTCCTAGAAGTTACTTCAACCCCTAGGTTCTCTAGTTCCTTCCTGTCTGCTTTTGCGGCATCAAGCTGTTTCACAGCAGTCCAAATAAGCAGGATGTCCTTCATCATATTCTTGACGTCATCTGAGCATATTCAGAGTTGCGATAGTCTTCTGCTCAGACCATTTTTCACCACGAAGAAAGGGCATGGTAAATTGGGAGCAGCAAAATTTCACAGGTTAACCTCGCGTATTATAGAGTGGCTTAAGAATAGAGCAAAGAATAGAGATCACCGTCTCTTGCCAGAAGGGCCAGTTGCCCGGACAGCTGCGTTACCATCGCTTCTGCGCCTTGCACACGCTCCTCAGCATCCCGACGGAAATTTGCGTGTACATCAAGGTCAGCAGTCACCTGGAAAATGACGCGCCGAGACGTTTGGGGAAATAATTTTTTCACAGCACCAGCACTTGGTTAGCTGACACTCAGTGGTATCCCTCCTATATGGACAATTACGGGAGTTCTTCCAAGTAAAAAGTCGCCACTTCTGAAATGCTCACTTTTGCCAGTGCCTCTGTGCCTTCTTTAGTCCTATGCTCAAGTTCAAGAGCGCGATCCTAAGTGTCCAGCAGATACACACCCATATGAGCGGCGCATAACGAATGAGGCCCCCTTGGCTCAGAAAATGTCACTATACTGTAGACTCAAGTCCTGATAAATTAGATTCGTGGACCAACTAGATATTAGCGTCCTTTTGCCACCTGCTCGAAATAAGGGGGCATCCTTGGTCTATAGAAGGGTTCGCTGCGCCGGTAGAGGGCATGGGGAGGCACACACCATAGTTGATTGCAGACAACTCCACATTTCTTTACTCCGTTCAGCCAGTAAGTCTGCCTTATGAGCCTCTGCTGCAGCTCCCTGCTCCAGTATCTGCAGGCGGGGATTCACGGTAGTGGCCAGGAGTGTATGTACATCTGGTACTAGTTTTTTAAATTCTTCTTTTAGACGCTCGATCTCCGAGGCCCACCGAGCTTGGTAAAACCATCGTCGGAAGGAGCTTCGAACCTGCAGGCACGATAGAGGACTAGAGAGCTACCGCCTCCGAAGTAAGCACAATACTGCTTGCTGTGTAACCATGGACTAGTGATCGATTTTTCGTATCATCAGCTCTCTCGTTTTGCAGTCGAGTCAAAAACATAGAGATAGCCGATTGTACGCACAATTGTATAGATGCGATTGGCTAGCAATGAAAGTCCAAACTTCCTGCGGCTTGCCAACCACGCTTGTTCTCTCCATCTGTGAACCACAGTCAAACCCAACTGCTTGCTAGGCTGAGTCAGACCTCATATATTCACAAGCTGTTGGCGCAAGCATTTGGACAGCAGTTCAACAACCTTCGTATGATAAGCAACAGGTAAAGAGGTGCTGGTCTTAGATCCCTTCAAGCGCTGTCATGCAGATGACGACCTGTAATCGCCCAACCTGAGCAGTACGGATCGCTTCACGTCTTTTTGCCTGTTCGTTTCAGTAGCTTTTGCAAGTATATCCAAACAGTAGCTTATTCGCACATTCATCCTCTTCTCCACTTTCCCACTGAGGGCTTCAATATCACTTTGGTACTTCTGCAGCTCTGCCGTCGATATGGCTTCAAGTGAATGTTCAACGCCCTTCCAAAGATTTTCATATTTATTCTCAACGGAACTGACAAGCTCGTCTTGACGCCGCTCTACCTATGTTAGGTGCCGCACACAGTGGCAACAACGCACTTGATCTTCAACAAGAGATGGAAGGAGCGTTGTTTTCTCTGAAGGTGATTCACTATCCGACGAAAGCTCCACCTAAGCAGCTAAAGGATGACACCTGACGTGAACAGAGTCCAAGTCTGCCCTCACCTCAGCGCACCGCGCTTGTGTTTCTTGACACTGAGAAGTAGCAGCCGCTTGGCAGGCCTTAAGGTATCTGAATTCTGGCACCATTTCCTTAAACTGGTCGTCTAGATTGCTCTGTTTATTTTCTACATCCATCACTCGACCTTGTAAATTGCTCGCAGCAGCTCCTTGACTTTTGATCTGACATCGCACTTAAACTTGTAGCATGTAGCATGCACTGCTGAAATTTGTTTTTCGGAAAGAGAGCGATCTGATAGCCTAATTGCGAAACCTTGTTCAGCTGTATGCAATCCGTATTAGCATCTAGGCGAAAGTAACTCCCTTATGTACAAGCCTATGAAAAAGCATTAGATTCCAATAGCCTTTTGAAGTGTAAAATGAAATTTAGTAATTCCATAGGCTGTTGGAATCTAAACGCATTTATTATAATAGTGTACTATAGGTACTAAAGGCATACTAAAGGCAAGGCCACTCGCATCAGTTGAGAGAATAGTGTCCTTGTACACGCCAAGGTCTGTATGGTGGGCGGACCTCACTTTTGTGTCAAGCAGAGATATCTGCGACTGAAAGGACTTGATATCATTGTGATCGTTATCGTATCTCTCCATCTTCTCCCCTATCCGCAACTTATCCAATGCGTCAAGTCTCTCTGATAGCCGTTCAGTGTCATCCTGCAGCTTTTGCAGGGCTTGTTGCTGCTCTCTCATGCCATCCTCTCCACTAGCAAGCCTCTTAAGCAGCTCGTCCAAGGCAGATGCCAGATCATCTTGGCGCTTTTGAATAGTTTCTTGGGACCGAAGGAGTTGACCCAAGAACTCTTGAAGCCGCGCTGTTTCTATGTGAAGCCCGAAATCCAGATGTGAGTTATCCATTTCGGCATTGCGTTTTTTGAAATCAAAGATTTATGCGCTCGTGCTACTTTTCTACCTGCTTCCGCTCTTTTTTGCAGCGCAGTGCTGCAACCACAGCGGGACCCTAGTATGGCACGAGTAGAGAAAATTAGCTGGAAGTGGCACGCAAATCGCAATGTTCTACCTAGTGGGGATAATGGTAGCCAAGTATGAGGGAAAACTAGCACACGTTATGGAGACTAAACGCATGGCATATGGGAGAATGGCTGTGGAGCCGTTTCCTGAATCAGCAGTATTATGCATGAGAACGCAATTCAGAATCCGTCAGTAGTTGGGGTTTCGATTCAACTTCTCAGGAACCCCTTAATATTTCATCTTGATCTATCGTACATATATTGCTAATTGTAATTGTGCAACACGGGTCTGCCCATCAGATGCATGCATGCATCGTTGGGTCACGGACAACGGGGCTGGGCTGATGGTATGCATGCATTTTGAAAATTAATTTAATTGCGAGCGAAACAGATCCTATCGAGTTTTTAAAGAGTCTTTTGTCCCCACACCATAGAGAAAAGTTCACAAGGTCCTTGGCATATGCGAATGGCTACGGTCATTGTAGAACCTTAACCTGGAACCGAACGGTCAATTGGAGCGAGCCTCACGTGCTTGCACTTGCTGAAATCTTTAGTGCACGGCTACGCAGAATTGGCTTGAATATGCATAAATATTTATAAAGTAAGTGGCCCCCCCTTCACCGCACGCTTCCCTTCTTTTGAATCCCTCAGCGGCGTGGGCCATCCATTAACAGTTCACGCTTGTCTCAGAACCTTTCCTTGAACGAGCAAGCATTCAAAATATAATTGAAGAGTATGCGGCAACCTCATTATTGCCCTCAACATTGCGATATCCCATTGCCTAGGGCCTGCCAATGCACGCCCAAAACCACCTATGGGGGCGCCTGACCTGCTTCAACACCACATATTGCACTGCACACCTAGTTCTGCTGTATACGTTCATTTTCTGCCGAGCCGAATCTCAGCTTATGCATTCACGAATGAAGAGGAGACTGACGACGTGTTACATCTCACTCATAACAGAGTACAATGAGCTGTATATTCAGGTGTATAAGCCTGTATAACCCGTAAAAGCTCAAATAATTCTGACTCCTCTCACCATTCCCGTAGGCGGCAGGCTGGGGCATCTTTAGCTGGGATATACCCTCCACTTGGAGTTAGTACGTCTTATACCGTCTACCACTTCAATGCAGCTCATTCTCAGTGAATGAACTCCCTGGCAAAGCACAAGTACGATGTGCATCTACTTACGGGGCATCTGCAGGCTCTCGTCGTCGAGTGCGGACTTGGGGTTGAAGACGATATGAGAATTAAACAAACCTTCTAGTGATTCGCTTTGAAGAGAAAGTACGTATTGTCCTTTGTTTACAATGGAGAGCAAGCAACCAGACGAACTGAGGCTTTCTGCCGTTATCGGCATAAACGGGACTTCCAAGAAGTGTGTTGTAATGCACCCTGACAACCAACGACTGATATTCGCCCTTGGGTACTCCGTCGTTGTCCGGGATCTCAAATGTAGCTCAGAAGCGTTTCTATGCGGGCACGATAACCGAGTCACTTGCGTCGCCGTAAGCAAAGACGGGAAATACCTTGCCAGCGGGCAGATGACACACCCAGGGTTTGTGGCGGATATCATTATTTGGAGCCTTGACGAGTTAGTAGAGCTCGGCAGACTCAGGTGGGGACCTCGCATTATATTAAGAGTAATTACCACGCTAGAACATTGAACTCATGTTTTGAACATTGGTTAACAGAGTTTGTATTGTTGGAGTTCAGTTTTCACAAGGTCTCTGTTGAGTGCCTTGACTTCTCCTGTGACGGCAAGTTCCTGGCCAGTTTGGGTGGGGAGAGCTGCAACACCCTGGTTTTGTGGAGCGTTGAGGAGAGAAAGGCACTTTGTGGAACGCCAGCTGCTCTAGAGACCTCGAAATGCTTAGCATTTTACAACAACTCGCCGAATATGCTTGTCTCTGGTCTGTCTTTAGCCAGTGCTGAGCCCATGCTGCTGCCGTTCAGAAAGTCCTTTATAAGCTTACACAAATGATGGCCATTAACGTCCTCTATGTTTGTTCAGCTGGAGCTTCGCATGTTCGCATTTGGGAAATTGATGCTGCTACAAAGAAAATGACACCACGAGATTGTAACCTGGGTAAACTCCGCAGGACTTGCAGCTCACTCGTCATTCACCCGGCTGATGAATATGTTTACTGCGGAACTCAATCTGGTAAGGGGCCGCGCTCAGGGCATCGAGGAGCAGTTGTGCAAGCACCAAGCCGAATAGCATCAAGCAAGCCTCCTTTTTCCACCAATACTGTTGGAATTAAGGGGCAACACGTCACCGACATAATAAAAATATTTATAATAATTGTTACGTTGTCGAGCTCCTGTAAATTTTCTACGGACTCTATAGGTGACGGTGAACTCGCTTGCTCACCCCTTGTCCTGTCGCCGTATTCCTCAGGCGATATCCTAGAAATATCACTACGAACGGGGCTGTTTAAGAGAAGCGGGCCCCCCAAGCGTCAACTCGAGGCAGGAATTACTGCAATGACGCTCGTGCGCAGCCAGCTCTTTGCAGGCACTGAAGACGGCCAGCTGCTTCGCCTCGGAACAGACAGACTGTCTCCAGCGAGCCTATGTCAGGTTTCTGGGGCTATTACGTCTCTTGTTGCAGCCCCTGATAGCTCCATGCTCTGGGTTGCTACGTCAGCGAACAACCTCTACAGAGTCGATGCTCGGACACTTACGCCTCATCTTAAGCACTCAGCACACGTTGGGAGCATAAACCAAGCAACATTTCCTGAGGAATGCTCTCAAATTCTGGCCACTTGCTCAGCGTCAGATGTGAGGTTATGGGATATGAAGACTTACAGGGAGATGCTAAGGATTCAGCTTCCCGGTGTGGAGTGTTTGTGTGTGGCTTTCGCTCCGGATGGCTCCTCCATAATATCCGGGTGGAAAGATGGGAGGATTCGGGCATTTACACCGGAAACAGGAAAGCTTCTATTTTGCATAGAGCAAGCACATAAGGACGGGGTTACAGCGATAGCAGCGACCCGGGTGGGCAAACGGTTGGTGTCAGGTGGTCTCTCCGGCCAGTTCAGGGTGTGGGATGTCCACAGCAAATCTCAAGAGATGCTGGCTAGCAAAAAAGAGCACAGAGGAAGGATCTGCACCTTGAAACTCCGTCGAAACGACATGCACGTAGGTTTGTTCAGGATGCTTGGAGTATTGGGCCCCAGCGTGCGGTGGAGAATGGAATGGGAAGATGTCCACACAGTTATTTACACATTTTTGTCTTATTTTCCAGGTGACATGTCCATTCAGGCGCTCACAGCTGCTGAGGATGGCACGATAATCGTGTGGGATATGGCAACATATTCTTCCATACTGTCTATCAATGAAAGTACTATCTTCCGAGTGGGTTCCCAGCAACTATTCAAGCACGCAGTGGATGTAAAATCACCTGCAAGCACATAAAATGCCCATGTAATCTGACTGTGAGAAGCGATTTTCTCTGCCTTCTGCATTTGGATGCGCAAAAAACCGGCAGAGTGCGACATACTGTGCCGATGAAGTCCACATCGTGGCAACAGGCAGTGATAGGAAGGTGCACTACTTCGATGCCCTAGATGGTACAAAAATCAGGGATTTTGAGGTTGCAGAAGAAGGGGATGTCAATTGCATTACTTACCATCCGAAATCCAATTTAGTCTGCACTGGTGAGCCAACTTTCGGGCACCACACTGTCACACAAAAGCAACCGGTATTCAAAACCCACACTGTCAGTATAAGTGTTCGAAATATGCAGCTCCACCAATAATAGAAAACTTGATTTGGGTATGCTTGCAGGAGGCGATGACCGTTTCCTTCGACTTTGGGACTACGATTCTGGCGACTGCATAGTGCAGGCCCGGTGGCATGCCGACACTGTTCGTTGCGCTTGCTTTAGCCCTGACGGTAGTGTACTAGTATCTGGTGGTGACAGTGGCGTCATCCATTTTTGGCAAATATCTGAGCAGATTCGTTCAAAGAGCACGGGAATGGAGACATAGGTGAGAGTTGTGTTGGGACAATTTCCGTTTTCGGAATTCTTCAACTCTAGTGCGGGAATATGCGAGTTTACAAGGGCCTCAAGTCTGGGACCCTCTTGCTCTGCTAGTCGTGCACTTGAGAACGCTTAGGAACTCTTGGTAGGATATAAGTTGCCGAGAGCAACTGGCGGCTGAGGGGCGGGCCTGGAGCCTAAGTTCAAGGACATCGGTATTTACTATAAAAGTAATTTGAAGGAAAATGAGCATTAGGAGGCATATCTACTTAGCAAACGCACCAGTTGATTCTGAGCTTGCAGTTCCCACTTCTTTAAATTCATGCTTCTAATTTGCATAAGCTGCACTCATAGTTGTGAAAGGGAAAAGCTCAAAGCGTGTACCTTCCCGCTTTGTCCAGCTGGGCCATAGGTTCGGTCATAAAAAGGCAGCAGTTCCAGCAGTACAATGCGTGGCCCCCCTAGGCTGATCCTCATTTTTTGAGTGGTCGTTCGTGTTCTACGAAGTTCACGTGAGAACTTTAAATAAGGAACCTGCATGTTTGGCGCGCATTTTCCTCGTGGCTTTGGTATAACTGGGATGCCGTTCAGCATTATTCCTTCACAAAATGTAAATGTCCTCTAGTAATTGTGGCCGGTACGGCTTCAATCCGTACGGGCTCAATGAGGTAAACTTCGCCGGAGGGAATCAGTCCAATGATGCCAGCCGTCGAGTTGTGCTCATACACCCCGAGGCGGCGTGTAGCTACCCGCTGTGTGAAATGCTGCGTAAAGTAGAGCTGGCCAAACTCTCCTGCAAAAGTTAGATGTGACAAGCCATCGGGCCTTCTTAGAATTCAAAGGCATGCAGGCGCTGATATCGGACAGGATAGAAAGTCTGTCGTTAGTAAGGCCCTGAACCCCGGTGTACGCATAGCAAGCAAACTGCAAGCATTACCCATAGACCTAGGCACTGTGTAGGGCAGTTAAAAGCACCGACAGACTTAGAACGAACCCCTTCAAAACGCAGGTGGAATCCACCCCAGCCTCGAGGATTCATGAGCACGGCGGCATAACGACATGCGGCTGCTGTAGAGAAATTGTGGTTGCTTTTAGCAATCCGCGCTTCAACTTGTGTTGCAAGGCAAACCTTCACGCAAATATTCCCATGTCTTCGTGCTCGGTAAGACTCTGCGTCGTCCGCCTAGCCCACAAGCACGTGGTGGATGCACCGAAGGGTGCCAACTCCACGACAACAGGAAACTAGCCAGTATACATGAGGCTGCACTAGCGGGTAGCACACGCAGATGTATTCACGTTTCATCCCTCCATTTGGCCCATGTCCACTAGAAGGTAGCACTCACAGATACATTCACCCTTCGCCCCTCCATTTGGTCCTCCAACAACATGCCGATTGCAAATTCAGCTTATGGTGAGGTGACATGGGATCCCCAATTTCCGCTTACGATGGGGTAGCAAAGGAGTGGAACGATTAGACGAACTGCTCGTGACAAAAATGCCGCAGATGAGCTAGACTGCCGTTGCCTATGTCATGCTTTCAGTATGAAACATAATAGTTTTTCAAATGCCTTCCGCAATCAACAATTCGGTTGGGCATGAATGATCTCGTGCTAGTTTTTTATAGTATCTCTTGTTCCGCCATACATCTTTTTGCTTGCCGATCGGGGAGCACACCGACGCCCCAGTGGTCCGAACTAACTCGAAAAAGTGGTGCCTCTGCTCAGATATCTCAACCAGTTAACGCGGCAATTGCTACGCATCCATTAGGAAGAGGGTCCTGGCTGCAGCATCACCTAGCTGGGTACATTCAGGGGATACAGTACTTTTCCACAGGAACAAGGACTGCTTTTCCTTCCCTTGCATCACGCGTCATACGTGAATTGCCGGGAAAGAAGGGGCATTCTTTATTAATTCTGCCTGGTCGAATGACGAGGCGGTGGTTACAAGCGGAACGAGTGCTCTATCTTAGCTGTGCTCCTGTTTCAATCCCATGGAGCGTCCAGCCAATGGTCGCCTTCGCACCAGAGAACAGGTCCTGATCAACTCCCATTGCTCTGGTTAACTACAGGTCGTATTCTGCATGAAGATCAAATTGAGGACACCTGAAATGGTTTTGCCTCATTTTGCCTTGCTTAGAGCCTCCACGGCTACTCAGGGGGGGTTCGCAAGGATACCCAGCTGCGGGATAGGCCTTCGCCGCTGGTGCCTTCCCCGATCAACCCGCTGCTATCAAGCTCAACGACTCCTCGACATGTACTGAGAGTGTCAGGAGCTGTAGTTCAGCCAAAAGGGCTTAGTAAAACAGTTCCCAAGCAGCAAGATAACCTGCTCTCCCGTACCCCATGGTCCTGGACACACTTGGTCCAAGGATTGCTGCTGAGGAGGCATACCATCTCAACGGCACACCGTTCGAAGGAGCACCAAGTCCACTGCTTTCCACCCATGTCAGGGGTTTGAGAGTCAATGTCCCAGGGCGGCAGTTGCACTGCATACAAAACTCCAGTGCTCCAACAGAACCATCCTCTTCAAAACATTTTGTGACAGTAGATTTTGATAAGCATAGGTTCCGAGTGCCCGGTCTTGGCTGCACGAAGCATCAGTGAGGGGGGCCACAAAACGCGCACTGCTGCATGTGAATCTGCTACGCCTGACCACGCTCAATTTAGTATAAGGCAAAGAAACATTGAGGAGGGGCATCCGAGAAACCTCGCGTGCGAAATTTCCCCTGAAACTGTCGTGGCATTCATGCCGAATGCATCATAATGTCAATAGACACGGCTCAACAGGAAGTGGCAGCTTCCATACTAGGACTTCCAGCGAGCTTTTATGGCGGCGTTGACACCGCATGTTCCTCATCCGCAGGGCAAAACAAGCGAACTGCGCTCGTGTTGCTCAATTTAACGCAGTATAGGCAGCGGCATGAGCTTTACAACGAAAACATCCATTTTAACGCAGCAGTTTAGCCTTAATGAATTGACCCCCTCAACACTCTGTAGAAGCGAATCTTCCTCAATGTGGATGGAGAAACCGGATTCGCCTCCCTACCCCTCCATTTCTTGCATGAACTTCAGGTCATCTCCCAGGGAAAATCAGCTTATTCTTTCTGTAATGAGTACCGGAGGTTCTTCCAACGGGCTAAAGATGTTTATATCTTCAAGAGGTGGAGGTTCGCTTTCTTGCAAAGCTTCTTCTAAGTTCTGGCTTTCTGTTTGTTGGGTTGCAATAGGTAGAGGATCCGCTGAATGATTTGTGTGCTTACCAGCATATTTCCCTGGCAACGACAACCAACCAAACCCATGTGACTTTTTCCATGCCTTGCGGAGCACTTTACAACGCTATGCGTCACAGAGGGCTGCAGTTTACCTGTTTTCGTTTGTCCTCTTTTGATGGGATATTTACCAGACGATACCGCCATGCATTGGATCTCCGGATCCAGACTCACTTTTGGCATACAAATCCGCAACTCGCCAGTTGTTTGTGAGCGCATGACCTGCGAACAACCGCCTCTTCTCACGAAGGGGACTTTTCTGGCTGCAACTGAGGGAAAAGGGCCACGGTTATATCATGGCATGCTCAACACCCTGCACTATAGTTCTTGCAGCGCGTATCAAGCACAACAGTGTCTGCTCCTTCTGTAGTTGAGATAGCTTTAACTCCACCACGACTTGAATGCCTAGTCTACAAGCATCCAACACTGCACAGATCTACCATATAGGCAAGATTTTGACAAGTGGATGCATCTAAGCAGTCGACAACACCAAATGAGAAGAACAGCTAGAGGCTGGCATCTAGAGTATTTTTGCAAGCTCATGGCGATTTCGAATAAGTTCCACGTTGCTTTTTCAGTATTAAAATAGATGATGCATGCCTTCTTAAAAGGAATATGAACTGAAGATGCATGTGGGTTCTCCCTTGATACGATATCTCCCGTCAAATAAATGTGCGTAGTGCGGGGGCGATCATATAGACTTTATGGGGGTAAATATGATCGAATAGACTTTAGTGGGGTACATATAACACCAACAAAGTCCTGATATTCATTTTCGTTTGTTTACAAAGAGTTTTGATGCTTAAGCTGATGGCAGTCTAACCTTGGTATTGTCAGGAGAGATATCTTCGGGGAGCCTCAGCTGCGTTACCTTACCTAATCAGAGGTAATAGAAGAAACTACAAGTATTATTGGCAGAAATGAGCAGCGGCATACGGTTGACAACTGCATGAAATATTCAACGCCCCCAAAAGGCCGAAAATCACACTCTTCAGCAATTTAGTCCTTGGTGGCCTGTGGTATTTCTTTTACCCTTAACGGTCACTCGAAGATAGTTCGGGTGCACGTCAACGTCAATTAGCATAGTTGATAGGTGCCTGCAAAGAATTAACTAAGCAATTCAAGCCGTGGAGAGCTTCTGTTGAGGCTGACAGTCTTTTTCTTGCCCAAAAGTCAGTACAGATATCCATGCGCTGGGCGTCGCTTACCTCGGCAACTCAAACGTCACAACTATCAGGCCGCGCTGGCTGTAACAGTCCATTGTGAATTTAAGACGGCCTGGAAGCTCCGCCAATTATATGCGCATTGCATATTTCCTCTGTGATTTGCAGAAAGCTACGCTTATGCTCGGTTACGGAAAGCATTCTAGTTACACTGGAAAATAATTCGCACCTTGGTTGCATTGACGGATTTCTCCCTTGCTATTGTATGTTTCAAATGGCTTCTTCTGCAGAGAAAAGCCGGTGCAATGAACCCTACACCTTGAACGGTTTTGCAATGTGAGCTAACGGACTAACATTAGAATACCTTTTGGGGCGAACCTGCGTTTTCTCCTCTTCCGCAGAGGTTGGATTCCTTCCTGCTTGCTGAATCACAACAACGCTCATGCGCCAATGCGCATGGAGGCATGTTCTATTCACCAGACTTTCGCTGGAGGATACTTTAATGTTATAGAAGATAAACGCATTATGCAGCCTTTACGAAACACACTGCTTGTAGATCACCTCATTTGCAGCACCTCCGTCACTGGATGCGGGATTACTCTATGCTTACATGAGCCATCTCCTGGTACATCCTTTTACGGTTTTCCCGCGTGTATGCGTTCTCAGAATCATTTGCTGAGCAGTCGTACAGTATATGTGCACATACTGCCCTTCAATAGCTTGAGGAAGCTCCAACCCACAGACAGTTTGTCAATTTTTGGAGAGTCTTCTCATGTGCTTTCCTTTCCTGGAGCTTCCTCCTGACGTCGGATTTCCTTGGCAAGGTCTTCTTTTAAAGCGGGCAGTGCTCTCAGAGCCTGTATGCGTTCAACAGGAGTCACCACCTTTCCGTCTAGTTGCTTCAGTTGAAGTAAGGTTGCAATCGTAAAACTTCTGAAGCCTGTCCATCTGCAGATATCAAGAGATACGAGCTCACGCACTCTTTCATCAGCCCCCCAAAAGACTTTTTTCACACTTCCAGTGCTTGCCAGCACCCTGCAAGTAGTTAATTTGTAATTCAGCCTTGGCTTCTTACTCTGTGCATGGATTCCCCATGAGATACAGATCTTCAAGAGAGCTTAGTTGTTTTAGGTTTTCCAGGGATTCCTCTAGCCTGGACAAGCTGATGAAGTTCACGGTAAGGTCGAGCTGCGGGATAATTGAAGCAAAGCGAAGTGCAGAGCCAACACTTACTTGCCACAGAAACTACGTCTGCCAGTTTTGTTCTGGCCATTTCGGGACCAGCCAAGTTGCCTTATTGTGAACGGTCTGTAAGGCTAGCATTGTGGTTAAACCAGGAATTCAGCGTGCCTTTTTCAGACTTTCACATCGTTCCAGGTTCTCTATGACAACGATATTGTTCAGCGCAACATTCAGATACTCCAGGCGCTTTAGTCTCCGTAGATTTTCAAGCCTGTCTGAGAAAACGCCCAGAGGCATATACTGCGTGATAGTTTCGCTTATTTGTACAATATATACAGTCTCCGTGTCACTATTGTTCACCACGAAGCGTAAGCATATGCCATGTGGGGCATCCGGCTTGAGAATTCGTGGTGCGCTTCTCCCAGCAATTGGTCCTTGCCCTCCTTCCATTTTGACCGTTCCCCACAGGCATCCTAGCTTAACCCACCAATCAGGTTGTTCTGTAGCAGAAGAATTTTCAGGTCTTTGCACAAACGGTCAAGGAGCTCAATCTTTTCAATTTCAAGCTGGTGCAGGGCTATTTCTTCAAGGTCTTCCAATGATCCTTCATTGTGCTCCGACTTGCGGCGAATGAGGTCCTCTGTTATCTTCATCGTGGCTGCCAGGTAGGACAAATTCGAAGTGATATCAATGGACATATAAAATTTATTCGTATATTTCATGGAAACACTTGCCACGCGTCGCTTAAAATAGTTTGTATACCAAGTGTGTCATGCATCGTTAGCCAGCCATCGTTAACCAGCGTCTCCTGTCTTCTGGCACACCCTATCCACTAAGGAGTGGTGCACCACCTATTATGTAATACGGTGAAATAAAGCAGGTTCATACCATAGATGTTTGCTTTTAAAACCTGTTGGTACCTATTTTGCTATTTTTTACCGACGTAAATGGAATCATGGCCCTGCCGCCGGATGGACCCGTACGTTCATGAGCCATGCACGGGCATCAGGACGCTGTCTGCCCTACTGTGGTACCATGCTGAGTTCTGGTTCTTACAGTCGGGGTTAGTCTAGCAGCTTACGAAAGGCCTAAGTTAGGCACTTGCAGATGAATCTTATATCCACCCAGAAAGGCTGGGTATACTACAAATGTACCCGTTCACTAATACTGCACTCATGCATCATTACTTTGACCCTTATTGTTAGTAGGGAACAAAAGCACTTATTCGTTGAGCAAGCCATCAAAATACTGAATGTTCGGCCACATGCGACGGGAGTAAACGGTGCATCCCGCCGTAGCGCTCCTTGCCTCCATGCTAACAACAGAAGTTGCTCCCTATATAATAAGCTCTACAACGCATGCCGGTTTCAAGATGCAGTGAGCATTCCAAAACGTACAAGAAGGGAAACCATGTCGGCAAAGATACTGTATCCAGCTAGAGTTAGGCTATTAAACAGCGCCAGTATACGGGCCTCAGGGTTCGTTCTTATTCGTTCCGCCGGACTAAGTATTTGCTGTCCAGCTGTCTTCCCTCCCTTAGAACGGGATTCTGTGGGCGACATAGCTTGTGACTTCCACAATGTTGCGCTATTTGCACCCTTCTTTGGCGATTGGCCACCGGCAAAGCAATGGTACGCGGGAACCCTCAACCAGCTTGAAAGCCACCAAAGCTTAACTTTTCAGGAAATAACGACCCATTAAAGTTGAAGGCCTTGTTTGCCCCTGTGTTCATTATATCCTTTGAGAGTTACTTTGATCCTTCTTAGGCCAGATAACTTTGCTCTGGTTCGCTTGTGAGCTGCTAGCTCATTTCGGCATTCCAAGTAGCTTCCCCATACGTTGAAACCTTGTTTACCACAGTATTCGTGTAGACACAATATGCTCACGCTTGTTGTTCTGTCAACGGAAGACTGTATCCACCTTGAACAGCTGGCCTCAGTGCGTGGGTCCCCTAATATCGCGTAAGGCTGCTATTGTAGGGCTTGAAGGACTTCCCGCATATTTGGGACTGTAAGCGGGTCAGTGGGCAACGTGTCGTGCTTACACCAAGTTTTGCCAGGCCAGCACCTCACGCCGCATCCTAGAAAACCCGCCCTCACTCATTTTGGAACAAATTACGCCTTAGGTCGGCAAGAAAATGCCACTCGTCATATTTCACTCGACACGTAAGAACCCATTAAACTAAAGCCTGGAACAGTTGTTTGTTGATGGTCCGGTGTCAATGTACTTCGATTAATCGTTGAATGCAATGTGTTCAACAGGCAGCAAGCAAACTACCATACAGAGCTCACAAGCGTTCACTAAAAGCATGCAATACTAACATCTAGGACTCTAATATAGAATTTGAAGACATGGATGTGCAAATTTAAAAAGAGAGATGCCCTGGGGTCATGAAACGCTTCCATACAGACGAGCTTTGCATTGACGATAGTTTGCAGATAGTCTGTTCCAGGACTAAAAGTGCCGTAGTCGCCGATACCCATTTGAGAGGCTGTAGAAGGGATAAACGTTTGGGCACTGGCTGGTGGGTTGGGTGCTTCCGCTAGCCCGGCCATCCTCTTACCTAATGTAGGCCTCTGGAACATTCATCATCGGTGAGCGGGGTAGAGGGCACGTATTTCCATCCTGAGGTATACATTACATCATCAGTCACAAGGGGACTGCGGGGAGTTTTCTGGCGCTCAGTAGAACCAAACGCGCAACAAGCCACATTTATTTCAGGACGTAAAACAATGTGCATACAGGCCAGACAGGCCAGAGTATTTTGGGCAACTAAATAAAACCTACCGGTAGTTCTGCCGACACTGCAGTCTAAAAGCACAAATAGTATCTCACCGCTAACGGTCCCTTTTATTGTTCATTACAGCTTAGGTGTTGGCCGAAATGCTTCACTTTTTCGGCTCTTTCCAGCATATCATGAGATATATCCCTCTCCACTAGCCAGTTGGCTAAGAATTTTCCCTCTAGAGGAGGCATCCCTGTGGTGCGCCATTGGTACAGTAGCGCCGACTCCTCCGTCAAGCTTGTCTGCAGAGTGGATTGCACTTCTAGATTCAGCGCTCTCTCGGAAGCTTCCCTTAAATATGGTTTTTGAAATCTACCACAGCACGTTATACTATCGACATGTCGTATAGAGGATGCCAAATTGCCCTTCAGTTGGTTTTTGAAGGTGTTTACTGCAAGCGCTACTAAGAAAACCTTCACTACAAGCACATGGGGTACTTCATCATGTTTGAGAGGGTAGAACAGTCTCGGGCTCTCCCTGTGAACTGCCGCACCACTAGAAAGGCTTCCAATTGGCTAGCTTGCGGGTTTCCCCTTTCTTGTAGCTGTAGTGGCAAAGTATGTGGAAAAGTTCCTCTTTCCTTTGGGAAATGCATTCCCTAAGATTGGTCTACTCAAGACACCCCAGCTATGGGTGGGCACCCATTTACAGGGACTCAAACGTGTGTTGTTGCCAAGTGCAACGGAGTTTCCCGATTTTGCCTGGGTTCGCCAAGGCATGCATTATAGCCAATTCACTTGGTATAATAGCTCCTTCAAAAGGAGATGAAGTCCCATCTTGTTTTCTCAGCCACGCCCATCAGACTCCATGATAAACACGGCCCAGGCTTCCGGGACTACGGGACTAGCGAGAGAAAGCACCTCTGGTGAGCGGCAGAAACTGTCCGCTGTAGCTGCTGCATTTGCAGCATTTGCAGCAGCGTACGCTTCCATGTGCATGGTGCATCCACGAAGGCAGCAAGCATTTATGGCCTCTTGCTCTGCTTTCACTTGTCATCACCTCTGATCAAACTAAATTCTATATCCATTGGACGTTTCTTGAAGGATGAATGCAAAGGGAAGGAAAGGAATGTAACACTGCATTCTACCTTCTGTTCCGAGTGCTTTGGAAGTGTTCGTCAGATAACAGAAAATGCCTATATTGCTAATTTTAGTTGGTCCAACCTGCAGACAATCGCTAGCCAGCCGAAATCGCTGTTCATACGATGACGAAAAACTTATCGCGATCATGAATTATCGCGTCGTGCGCTCTGCAGCTGCCTGAATGTACGCATTGAAGGTTGAGGCTCTAGCGCCAACCTGAACGCCTTACCATCTGCAAGGTGTCTTCATTGGTTTCCAAGGGTTCGGAAGCACCTCGTTCTCGCGACCAGCTTCACCAACCAAACTGTGCAATCACGCACACTGGCCAGTTGGCATAGTGCCCAATCACAATATGAAGGATCGAAAATTGCAATTTCGCATGTTGGGAGCATAGGAGACTGCAACCCGAGTGCAGCTCCTTCAGCGTCACCGTCGAGCAAATTTGCACTTCGTGCGCTCTTTTTGAGGGCAGTAAATTTGATTCAACCAGACGACACGGCACATAGGACAAATGAGACTGCAACCCAAGAGTTTACACGTTCAGCTCTTTCAACGTCACCGTCGAGTAATTTTGCACTTCGTGCGCTCTTTTTGCTGGCAGTAAATTTGATTCAACCACCAGAGTTTCCTCAACAGTACACAGCTGCCATTCAGAAGGGCTGCGTGATTGAGGGCTGCTTTGTAATGCTTCGGCATAGAAAAGCTATCAACACGAGGAAGAGCTAAATACCATATGCACTTGCCTCGAGACGCACAAACTGCTTACCGCGACCCCTGATGTAAAGGCGGACGGCACACGACGAGGGAATATACAGCGTAGAGTAGGTGCTATGCTCGGCACATAAGCAGGATATTTCACCAGCATTTGAAATAAAGGATAACAGTGCCGGTATCGTCCCGGAATCTCTCTAGTTTGTTGCATATGCTTGCCCACGAGTGACTGAGCACTCTGTGTGGACCAGCTTGTTCGTGACGTCACGATTCCATTGCCTGAGCAGTTCCTCCCTAACAACAATACACACAAGAAAACTGTTCAGGACTTCACTGCACGTGAACATGCAAGGTCGCTGGAGAAGCATGCATGGCATGTACTGTTTGCAGACAGCAGTTTAGTGGAGGCGGCCTCCGACTACCCGCTGGTCACTCACCCGTCCCTGTTGAAATTCCTCCGATGACGACGCACACGGCCAGCGCCATACTCCCCACAAATTCACTAGGTTTTAATATAAGGATTTTGAAGAGCTGGAATCGGATCAGCCAATTTTAGGGGCCTGGGACGGCTTTGGTGGCGAGCCACAAGAAGCTCAGACAGGCCTCGAGGCGAGGACGGCGGAAAACGGCTCGAGCGAGAGAAGTGAAGCCACCGAATTCCCCCCAGGAACAAAAATATTCAACTAATCTGTTTTACACCGAAGACAGAGGCAAAAGGTGAGTGATGCGGTTGGAAGTCTTCTCGTGGAACGCCGAGTACCCTCCGAGAACCAGGACCGCCAAGGAAAGAGCATCACTCTGCTGCAGCTACTGGGCTTCCCAAGGCATGTATTTGTGATTCAGACTATATGCGGCAATATGGGGGTATTAAGGACAGGCAAATTGCTGCTTCTGGCAATGGCAACAACAATGGTCGTCCTCTCCACACATTGTAGCACTCTACACAGTAAGCTCCTGTAATGACGCTGGATTCCCTAGGCCACCTTGTCAAGAAAAACCCTTGTATCGGCTTTTATCAGACAGCCGAGAGTTGATTAACTTATACTTTGCCATTGTGCTTATTATCAGGCACGCCACACAATAGGTTGCGACGAAAACTACAAGCTGTAGGTGAAGGCGGCTACAGCATGCGTAGCTGAAGTGAAGTCATGATTCAGTTGGCATACACCTTAAGTAGCCTTAACGTGCGTGCCTGCATGCAGGTTGGCCGAAGGATGAAGTGGATGAGATCGCCGAAGGTAAGTTTACGTAGCAGAAGCACATCGAGGCCAAGCCGCAAGAGCGATAACATGTTACAGCATCCTGTGTATGTGCACGGACTATGCAGCCAGTCCCCATTGCCGAGCTGTCTGAGATAAATTCCCTTTCGGAATTGATAAGCCGCCTGAATGTAGCGGGTTTTAAGGGCCTCCGGACAGAAGCAGATTTTATATCTGTATTTGAAAGTGAGTGACTATCAGCGTGCTGCCACATTCATTCAAAGAAAAGAAGTTGATGCATCGATTCTTTCCGTGTTAGCTGAACTGTGTTGGCAGGCCTCCGAATATGCTTTAGAAACTTCTCTCCACCGCCAGGTCTTGTCCTTGACTTCACTCCAAATCCAGCCATGAGTCCAGATGACCACATTAGAAGTTTCTTCACCTTTCTCCCTCCTGATCAATTTATCAGTGGCTTTGAAGTTCATGGACAGTCTCAAACTAACTCCGTTGAAGTTGTTGCAGACGGAACTTCACCGACATATTCTGGAGATGCTCCAACAGCTGGCGGCCAGCCCAATGAGACACGACCCCTGAGGACAACACGCTTCGCTAGCAACCCAAAACATGTTCTTGCGCACATTATCAAGAGTGTTTATACACACCTCATCGGCCCAACATGCAAGGAAGCTTCAAAACGACTGGATGGTGCCAGTCGTTTTCTTTTACGTAACAATTCCAAAGCTGCTCTGATGGAGCCGCTCCTTATCTACTCACTTATTCAGGGGAACGCCGCATCCGCCATCAAATTCCAAAATGTTCAGAGCTCGCTTGAGAATATTAGTGGTGACCCTCTAAAGCTTCGGGATGTGCCTCAAAATGCAATGAACAGCTCACCACAGCTTGGCGTATACCCACCCCTCCTGTTGGTCTCTTACGTTGACCTTGGTAAGGTTGCAACCGAAGCTAGTACATCGTAGCTGGTCATATTTTCTTGAAAAGGAACTGCACGTTGGACGTGTCGCACTGTCCGCAACATGTCTGCGTGTCTTTTCAGCTAAAGCCGGGTATACAAATGAGGTTAAGAAGTTCGAAAATTACCTTAAGCGAAGTGTTGACGAAAGGCTTGTAGGCAAGAAGCTTTTCGGCAACTCTCTCGCAAATTCCAACACACATGGGAGAATTACACGACTAGGAAGAGCCGTTGGAGTTGACAAAGCACTTTTGCAGAAGGTTGTCGAGCGGATTGCCAACATGGCGATGGATTCATCAGATGCAGCTTCAATCCTCATGCCCGATGCACCGAAGGTTGCGGCTTTTCTTCGCGGAGTTTCCTTCTTCGTATTTGAGGGTGTCTTCAAGCAGAACAGTAAGCATAAGACAGGCCTGTCGTAAGCGGCGCCAATCGGAATCCAACATCACGTTTGTTAACAAGCATACACATTTGTCGGCTGCGATGCAGATTCATACGTTATGCCGGGGCTTCCATGCGGCGGCAACCTAAGTGGCAGCATGTTGGAAACTTTGACAGGAAAGAAGCTTGGCAAGAAGTACTTCGTTTACAAGTATACGAGTCCACTAATGGGTAATTCAATCCTTCCGGAGAGTGTGTGGGAGCCAGATTCCGATTCCCAACTTGCCCGGTATCTCAAAGAAGGCCCAGTCGCAGACGGAAACTATTTGTTCAGTCACGTGCCACGCGTTTGCGTACGCCATTCTCTTTTTAAAAAATGCTCGAAGAAGCTTCCATCTGATACGAAAACCAACGAACAACAGCTCTGCCACTTCATCCATACCCATCAGAGCCTCTTCTTTGAAGTCGACGGTGAGCCACAACCACTGCTGTGCTGGGACGTATATTTGACTTGCTCTTTTTCTTTATACACGCAAATTTAATTGTAGAAAGCAGTGTGTCGTATTGGTTTGCAGGGGGAGGGGTAAACATCATGCGCAAGAGCATGCAAAAGGGGCAGTTCACAGGCGGAAATGTTACAAAAAAACGCAACGCGTTTGTTCGGAGCGCACGGGCAATCCGCGGTTTCTTCTTCAACAAAACGTCTGCAGCTCTACTTCTCGGTGCTGGTGTCGGAGCGCTATGTACAGCGTCAGGTTTAGCAGGGATTTTGGGCGGTTCCGTGTGCGCTGTCAGTGCAATGGGAGCGTCATCATTTCTTAGACATTTCTTCGCTGTCACACCATTTGGGGCACATCCTTCTGTACCACTCAGTCTAGGGATTTTCTTAGCAAGTGAATTCGAGAGAAACCTCGACATCACTTCTGCTATGCTGGGTGTGGCGGTGACCCTCAACGCACAAACAAGCCGCATAGAAGAATCAGCGGTCCTGTAGCTGGCCCATTAACAGGGCTCAGGTTTAATTTGTTTCCGAATTCTACCAGCAAATGGGTTTCTTGTTTTATGCCTCCACGGCTAGGGCGACGACCGCATAATAGTGGCCCTGTTTGCAGGACACTTCAAGCGATGAGTGCAGTATCAGCTCCGCCGAATAAGCTCTTCCTAAGTGCAGGCTTCGCTCTGTTTGGTATTTTGCCACGTATTTCAGAATTTGAACACCGACATTTGGCATGTAGGTGCAGTCTTTCAAGGAAGCATCCTGCCCAAAGGTGCAATAGTAGCCCAGACCACCTTCTCCAGAGGCGCCTTCGTCAAATCTATAAAAACCCATCCGTACTGAAGCGAATACCAACTCTGAATCTTGCACTACTCATGAGGGAAGGAAGGAGAGGGTTAACGCATTATAAGCGGACCAGCACTGTCCATCGATGGCGACGAGAAGACGACACGGCACATAGGACAAATGAGACTGCAACCCAAGAGTTTACACGTTCAGCTCTTTCAACGTCACCGTCGAGTAATTTTGCACTTCGTGCGCTCTTTTTGCTGGCAGTAAATTTGATTCAACCACCAGAGTTTCCTCAACAGTACACAGCTGCCATTCAGAAGGGCTGCGTGATTGAGGGCTGCTTTGTAATGCTTCGGCATAGAAAAGCTATCAACACGAGGAAGAGCTAAATACCATATGCACTTGCCTCGAGACGCACAAACTGCTTACCACGACCCCTGATGTAAAGGCGGACGGCACACGACGAGGGAATATACAGCGTAGAGTAGGTGCTATGCTCGGCACATAAGCAGGATATTTCACCAGCATTTGAAATAAAGGATAACAGTGCCGGTATCGTCCCGGAATCTCTCTAGTTTGTTGCATATGCTTGCCCACGAGTGACTGAGCACTCTGTGTGGACCAGCTTGTTCGTGACGTCACGATTCCATTGCCTGAGCAGTTCCTCCCTAACAACAATACACACAAGAAAACTGTTCAGGACTTCACTGCACGTGAACATGCAAGGTCGCTGGAGAAGCATGCATGGCATGTACTGTTTGCAGACAGCAGTTTAGTGGAGGCGGCCTCCGACTACCCGCTGGTCACTCACCCGTCCCTGTTGAAATTCCTCCGATGACGACGCACACGGCCAGCGCCATACTCCCCACAAATTCACTAGGTTTTAATATAAGGATTTTGAAGAGCTGGAATCGGATCAGCCAATTTTAGGGGCCTGGGACGGCTTTGGTGGCGAGCCACAAGAAGCTCAGACAGGCCTCGAGGCGAGGACGGCGGAAAACGGCTCGAGCGAGAGAAGTGAAGCCACCGAATTCCCCCCAGGAACAAAAATATTCAACTAATCTGTTTTACACCGAAGACAGAGGCAAAAGGTGAGTGATGCGGTTGGAAGTCTTCTCGTGGAACGCCGAGTACCCTCCGAGAACCAGGACCGCCAAGGAAAGAGCATCACTCTGCTGCAGCTACTGGGCTTCCCAAGGCATGTATTTGTGATTCAGACTATATGCGGCAATATGGGGGTATTAAGGACAGGCAAATTGCTGCTTCTGGCAATGGCAACAACAATGGTCGTCCTCTCCACACATTGTAGCACTCTACACAGTAAGCTCCTGTAATGACGCTGGATTCCCTAGGCCACCTTGTCAAGAAAAACCCTTGTATCGGCTTTTATCAGACAGCCGAGAGTTGATTAACTTATACTTTGCCATTGTGCTTATTATCAGGCACGCCACACAATAGGTTGCGACGAAAACTACAAGCTGTAGGTGAAGGCGGCTACAGCATGCGTAGCTGAAGTGAAGTCATGATTCAGTTGGCATACACCTTAAGTAGCCTTAACGTGCGTGCCTGCATGCAGGTTGGCCGAAGGATGAAGTGGATGAGATCGCCGAAGGTAAGTTTACGTAGCAGAAGCACATCGAGGCCAAGCCGCAAGAGCGATAACATGTTACAGCATCCTGTGTATGTGCACGGACTATGCAGCCAGTCCCCATTGCCGAGCTGTCTGAGATAAATTCCCTTTCGGAATTGATAAGCCGCCTGAATGTAGCGGGTTTTAAGGGCCTCCGGACAGAAGCAGATTTTATATCTGTATTTGAAAGTGAGTGACTATCAGCGTGCTGCCACATTCATTCAAAGAAAAGAAGTTGATGCATCGATTCTTTCCGTGTTAGCTGAACTGTGTTGGCAGGCCTCCGAATATGCTTTAGAAACTTCTCTCCACCGCCAGGTCTTGTCCTTGACTTCACTCCAAATCCAGCCATGAGTCCAGATGACCACATTAGAAGTTTCTTCACCTTTCTCCCTCCTGATCAATTTATCAGTGGCTTTGAAGTTCATGGACAGTCTCAAACTAACTCCGTTGAAGTTGTTGCAGACGGAACTTCACCGACATATTCTGGAGATGCTCCAACAGCTGGCGGCCAGCCCAATGAGACACGACCCCTGAGGACAACACGCTTCGCTAGCAACCCAAAACATGTTCTTGCGCACATTATCAAGAGTGTTTATACACACCTCATCGGCCCAACATGCAAGGAAGCTTCAAAACGACTGGATGGTGCCAGTCGTTTTCTTTTACGTAACAATTCCAAAGCTGCTCTGATGGAGCCGCTCCTTATCTACTCACTTATTCAGGGGAACGCCGCATCCGCCATCAAATTCCAAAATGTTCAGAGCTCGCTTGAGAATATTAGTGGTGACCCTCTAAAGCTTCGGGATGTGCCTCAAAATGCAATGAACAGCTCACCACAGCTTGGCGTATACCCACCCCTCCTGTTGGTCTCTTACGTTGACCTTGGTAAGGTTGCAACCGAAGCTAGTACATCGTAGCTGGTCATATTTTCTTGAAAAGGAACTGCACGTTGGACGTGTCGCACTGTCCGCAACATGTCTGCGTGTCTTTTCAGCTAAAGCCGGGTATACAAATGAGGTTAAGAAGTTCGAAAATTACCTTAAGCGAAGTGTTGACGAAAGGCTTGTAGGCAAGAAGCTTTTCGGCAACTCTCTCGCAAATTCCAACACACATGGGAGAATTACACGACTAGGAAGAGCCGTTGGAGTTGACAAAGCACTTTTGCAGAAGGTTGTCGAGCGGATTGCCAACATGGCGATGGATTCATCAGATGCAGCTTCAATCCTCATGCCCGATGCACCGAAGGTTGCGGCTTTTCTTCGCGGAGTTTCCTTCTTCGTATTTGAGGGTGTCTTCAAGCAGAACAGTAAGCATAAGACAGGCCTGTCGTAAGCGGCGCCAATCGGAATCCAACATCACGTTTGTTAACAAGCATACACATTTGTCGGCTGCGATGCAGATTCATACGTTATGCCGGGGCTTCCATGCGGCGGCAACCTAAGTGGCAGCATGTTGGAAACTTTGACAGGAAAGAAGCTTGGCAAGAAGTACTTCGTTTACAAGTATACGAGTCCACTAATGGGTAATTCAATCCTTCCGGAGAGTGTGTGGGAGCCAGATTCCGATTCCCAACTTGCCCGGTATCTCAAAGAAGGCCCAGTCGCAGACGGAAACTATTTGTTCAGTCACGTGCCACGCGTTTGCGTACGCCATTCTCTTTTTAAAAAATGCTCGAAGAAGCTTCCATCTGATACGAAAACCAACGAACAACAGCTCTGCCACTTCATCCATACCCATCAGAGCCTCTTCTTTGAAGTCGACGGTGAGCCACAACCACTGCTGTGCTGGGACGTATATTTGACTTGCTCTTTTTCTTTATACACGCAAATTTAATTGTAGAAAGCAGTGTGTCGTATTGGTTTGCAGGGGGAGGGGTAAACATCATGCGCAAGAGCATGCAAAAGGGGCAGTTCACAGGCGGAAATGTTACAAAAAAACGCAACGCGTTTGTTCGGAGCGCACGGGCAATCCGCGGTTTCTTCTTCAACAAAACGTCTGCAGCTCTACTTCTCGGTGCTGGTGTCGGAGCGCTATGTACAGCGTCAGGTTTAGCAGGGATTTTGGGCGGTTCCGTGTGCGCTGTCAGTGCAATGGGAGCGTCATCATTTCTTAGACACTTCTTCGCTGTCACACCATTTGGGGCACATCCTTCTGTACCACTCAGTCTAGGGATTTTCTTAGCAAGTGAATTCGAGAGAAACCTCGACATCACTTCTGCTATCCTGGGTGTGCCTCCGATCAAGGGTACAAGTACAGCAAGCGCGGAGCAAGCCCTGCTGGCTGTGTAGCTGTTTTTCATTACATTTGGGCGACGGCATTTGCAGCGCCGTGCAATTCTATGTCGATTCCCTTCCCTGCTTCAGGAATACGTTTTTCTTTTAGAACTTGGCCTCGTTAGAGGCAGTCATTTTCCTTTTGTAGCTGTCAATTTGTCAAAATCTGTTTTGGCAGAGTAAGCCGTTTCCCAGCAAGCACAAGCAAAGTCAATTTGATAAATGAACGTCGTGTGGTGTTCACATGCATTGAGCCTAACTTGGTAATAAGTGCTCAGTGCATGGGTAAAGATAGTCGCTTTCTAAACACCACAGTGCATTGCAGAACAAGAAGAGGGAGTGAGATCCGAACTGGGGAGCAGAGCATGCGAGCCACAGCAATGAAGCAAAGGGTCTGTATCTAGCCCGGTCGCTTTGGGTCGATTGATACGAGGACGTCTTTGTACCCTGTGCAAGCATCCCTTCTGCTGGAAACGCTGTGCGCATCCTGTCTAGATGGGCTGTTGTTCATGATGCTGAAAAGCGTTTCCAGTCCTGTCCGTTTTCTCGTTTCAAAGAACCTGTCCCGGACTTTTGTGAGCTTTCGTACGTCAACCAGCAAGAAACTATCAGGCACTCTTTACGGCTAGCGTGGACAATGTTTGGCAATCGGACCTGACATATCTCCTCCTTTGGCTGGCGTCGATGCTTAGTAAGCATACTATTCTGCATCCTAAGACTACCTGTCAGTCGAGGTTGAATCCCATCAGTGTATGATTTGCTCTGCACACAACACCGGGTGATGCTGAAGTATCCCACAAACTAGATATTACATCTAAGCTCACTCGCATGTACTAGGGCAATCCAGTAATCCGCTCTTCACTTAGTATTGAGCCACCGGTAAAACCGGTAAAACAATGCGGTTTCGACGTTGATCGTCTTGTTGTCTAGGTGTGTTTGTTCAGCCTAGGCATTTTTTCTGTTCTAAACCAATGAATTTTACTTCCAGTGTCTGCCCGAGACGGCGCATTCAACATTTCACCTTTGGACTAATGCGCCTTCTGACAGTTGTTGCAGAGATCCTCCGAGCCTCACAGTATCTTGCTACGTTTTAGCTCTGGACGAATGCGCCTTCTGACAGTTGTTGCTGAGCAGAGATTCTTAGGGCCTCGTAATATCCTGCCGCACAGGAAGGGTAGCCTGCGGGAAGGTGGTCAACCGGATTTGCTGGAGGGAAGACGCCTGAGAGAAGCGGTTTACCACCCATTCACAGCGTTGACTGCAGGAGGGAAGATCTCTGAGTCAGCACCAGGAGCAGCAAAAATCAACCTCCGGGAACTAGTGCCTGCTCTCGATGTACCGTACGGCAGTGTGTCACTGTCTGTGCAGGTGTAGGCACCCTCCCAGGCTAATGTGGTACTTTCGGCAACGCGAACTCACCCTGTTGTTGTGCCGAGTCTCCACAAGTCTTGACAGCCTCCACCACAGATGCTGCCACACTGATCGACTGGCTTAGCAGTGTGACGGCCTGCAACACATTTGAGCCGATCATCGCAGCATACGGTAAAACTACCTAAGAGGCAGCCGGCGCGTTGCTAGTGTCGACTTGCCTGTTTCTTAAATTCGTCGCTGGTGATGGCATCCATAGCTCTATCCACCGCCCCGAGTAGAACCACTGCACCCTCCTCCAGGTCACCACCCTTCTCGGTGCCTGCCTGGGTTTCCTGCCGCACTCTCTGACCAGCAACAAGGCAGCTGTCCCCACTAGTTGCCAGTGGTTGTTCTGCACCCTCACTAGCATTTTGCCCTGGAGTTGAGGACGCCAGCGCTACAGCAGCTGCAGCGGCTCCGGAAAACATTTCCCCTACCAATTTCGCCGCAGAAATAATAGACTGCTCCGGTGAAGAGAAGCCGTTAGCCTTTCGTGGGTATTGTTCCGCATGCTGCCTGACAGTAATTTCACTGGCGCTCTCATCGTTGGAAGAGAAACATGATACCTGGGGAAAGCAACTGTTACGTTGGTGGACACGCTGCGGCTCTTGTTCAGTGTTTGCCTGCTTTTCTGGTGTGCTTTCTTCAGTGCTCCCAATTATACTTGCAAGAGCACCGCACTCTGCAGCAGAAGATTCAGTCTGAAATACACGATCCTGCTTAGGATGCCCACCATGTTGCTTTGGCATTGCTTTGGCTGCTTCGGCCGCCTCTGCTGCACGTGCTGCAGCTGCAGCTGCACGTTCACCAGCTGCTGCTCTGAGGGCAGCTGCCACCCTGTGGGCAACTGAGCAGCTATGAGGGCTGAGAAGGGCTTGTTGTGTACCATGGTGCTGCAAGCAAACCGCCTCGGCTCCAGCCGCAAGCATGTGAGAGGGGACGTTAATGTGTTGTTGTGGCATCGGGCTCCCGTCTCTGGCCTGTTGCCCCGGAACTGCTGTTTCATCCTTTGGCTTTGGCGAGGATATGCCCATTGAGCATGTCGGCTTGGGCTTTAGTTCTGTCTCGTTCTCTTGTCGGATTTCTCCCTCGTGCACTGATGGTTCGTCCTGCTGCTGCTCAGCCTCTTCCAACCGCTGGACTTCAACTGGCTGCTGAGGAGCTTCTGAATGAGACTGTGCGAGGAGGGGCTCTTGTAGCTGCAGAGTTTCGTTGCGTTTCTGAAGTGGCGCAGTGGAACTAGACGGTCCGTTGGCAGGTGGGTCTTGTGGAGGGGCCGACTGCGAAACTGTTCCACTCGTTCCTTGAGGTTCTGCAGCAGTCGATACCTTTTTCAGAACCTGGACTTGTCCGCTGAGAACTTTTGGGTCATGAACACCATTTAATGGCCTGTTCCGGCGCGCATTGCCTCCAGCTACCTTGCACGGTAAGCATGTTGAGTTATTGGCCCCCATTTCAACCGGGAATCCCAACCGAAATTCGCGGGCCAGTTTAAAGGTCTCCAGTTTTCAGCAGATGGCTGAGTGTCTTTGTTGGGAGGGACGAGTGGAGGTGCCCCACCTATCTCGAAAATAGGCGGAACCGACGTGGCACGGACGACACAGAGGCTGACACTGTTTTAGGACTGTTGAGCTGCCTCTTCGTCCCCTCCAGAATTAGACCATTCTCAGCCGATGCATATAAAACCATAATCTATCGTGTCAGTTACGGTCCATGTCACTTGTACACCCTTGCATGGTGTAGGGGTCAGCTGGCGAGTGGGGTGACGCCTGGCTTACAGACGTCTCCAACAGTTCGGCCAGTTGTGCAGGTACAACCTTCACCCATTCAAGACCTATACGTATTTGCATTCTACAAGAAATAAGGCAATTATGGGGGTGAATTAAGTTGTTGGAGGGTTCCGTTAATGCTCACATTTCGGGCCGTGGTGAGCGGTGACCAGTGGCTGAACGGAAACGCAAAGCCTTCTATTCAAGAGACCCTCAGTAAGACACAAGTGCACTAATTACCACCCGTATATGCGTCGAAAAATCGGTATGTTTTTATTTCAGGGGTCAAATGGCAGTCAGTGCCCGATAAGCCTACAGCCATACCGGCCCCACCCTGGCAGGCGGTTCAACTCTCTTTTCTAGAGGTTGTCAGCATGCTCGAGCTCTAGCTTATATAGGTACGAGGGTGTCGAAATTGGTGACATTGGAAATGGGGACGTGCGCTTGGCCTAGCATCACTACTTTCCTGAACAGAGGAAGTGCTCCAGTTATGAACAGTGTGCTACCTTGTGCATCGCATCCTCTTCTACCATATGATGCCTCGAAACCAACAAATTTAAGTATTTGGCAAGGGTGTTCAAAAGGCAACAATTGCTAATTAGCAGACGCTACGGGGATATTTTTAGGATGACACCTCTGTGGCGTGTAGGTTGCGGAGCGCGCTACAATCCGGAGGGGTAACAAGGGAAAAGAGGACGTGAGAACGACAAAAAACGGCACTTTTTGCATACTCAAAGTGTATTGCTGTGTACTACAAGACATTCTGTGTGAGAACAGTGCCGGTGCAGTTACTGCTCCTATTTATGGTGTCGTACGAAATAGGCGCGGTGAGGACAACTCTTTTGTTGTGCGCTTTGCAGCAAGCCACACTGCTCTAACAGAACGAAAAGCAGTATCTATCTAGAGGCCCTGTGAGAAGAGCAGCAAGTGATGTAGCTTCAAATATGAAGGAAAGAAGTGTGCCGACTGACCTATCGCGTCGGAACCATCACAACGTCCAGCTGAGCTGTTTGTTCCAGGTTTGGCCCCATGGAAGGGAAGCAAGGAACTTCTACGATGTGATTAACTGAACCTGCGCATACCGTTTGTGGAATCCCAGGCTGCATTTGGCTTGTGGGGAAGCGAATATTTACTGCTCTATCCATCTCCACTACCCTGCATAGCAGAGCTGAGCAACACCTTGTATTTTAGCACAAGGCGGCTTCAGTGTTTTTGTCAATCCAAATACATATCTTCAAAAAAAATGCAATTCCCTCAAAAAAGTAAGATTGCTTGAACCCCAACATACAGTTGCAACTAATTTTTTTGGGGTCGACTAAGTTTGGACCGGGATATAATTCTATTGTGGGCCAGCTCTGGGAGAATACTAAAATATGTTCAGTTTTAGGCTTTCCTGTACGGGATGTTCTGAGCAACGTAGACAGACCAATAGAGTACTTTACCAACTAGTGCGCAGCAGTCCAAATGTTTTCAAAGCAATTCATAGATGCCATTTCGGAAAAATCTCACAAATAGGGAATCTGGAATTCCTGAGGCAGCGTTTTATTAACGTCACTCAGGAGCTCCACTTGTTCGCATCTAGCGAGCCCCCAGATATCCTTAAGAGCATTGCTGTCCCTTTTTAGTGCCTCTGCTCGTTCACCGCACTCTTCGAATGCTAATGTGTAAGCGTCCTTTGCTACTCCAGGCTCCAGAGCATCTATTCTAGCTGCTTCGGTAGTCTTCTCACTGGCCTGCACAGCACATTTATTGAGCATGCCAATGAGTTTTCATGAGGCAGCTGCATGGCAGTGAGTATCCATTCGTGCAGAAAGGTAGCTGTTGACTTTTGTAATGATGTACGAAATCACCTGTTCTACAAAGTTGCTGGCAACAGCCCGAATTAACCTCCGGTGAGCACCAGGAGGCCAAAGTGCCCCTGCTGCTACAGTAGTAAGCTCAAAGACGTTGCAGCGGAGTGGGGGTATTTCCGCAAATGGTGGCAATATATTCTTGACAGCATGGTCTGTCTTCGCTTGAGAAGCTGCCTGAAACACCCAGCATAGCCATCCCAGTTTCAAATTGTGTCAGCCGTGCAGTAGTCCACAGGCTAGGTGTTAGCGGAAGAGCAGTCTGACCGATAAGGCAAGAGGTTGGCCCACATCAGCCGGTTTCGGAGATACCACAACTGTACAACTTACTCCTGGGTGGAGTTTAGGCGCACCTGAAGGAAGATATATGCGAGGTCTGTCTCCACAATGGAAGGCAGTTGCATACAGGCGCTTGAGTAGGGAGCCACCGAAGCTACAAAACGCCACGCTACTTCAGCCAATCCCTCCGGGTCCTCAGGTGGCAAAAGGGCAACTCTATCCAAAACTCCATTAATTCCTTGTGATGTAGACCTCATCCACATCGAAGGTCCAGCACCATCCGGATTAACGGCATATGAGGACGTCCAGGACTTGTCATCTATTAGTGGTGGAGTTGCTTCTAGCAGAGACTGCAGGAGATCCGCATCTGTAACTTCTAAACCTCCAGTGCAGGTTACTACATCTTCTTCCTTGAGGTGGAAAACATCAATATCACGCTTGGATAATGGTGATAATGGTGCGTTGTGCTGCATGCACGTGAACAGTTCTGCAACATTAAGGTCCTCCTTCCCCCAGAATTGCGGTCCGGGAATGCTCTGCCATTCCGATTCCCCGTTGCTGTCCGTGGACAGCGATAATCTCGGAGGAACAAGTTTCACTTTCCATCTGTTTTCTTCACCCAAGCTGTGTGCGTTTGGTCCCTGTACGCCTGCAGGAGTTTCTGAAGGTCTCGCATTTGTTGAGCCATCTGGCCCGCTTACTGATGGTACTACGGTGCTGCTTTGACTGTTGGAAAGACCACTTAAAGATTTAGCGTATTGCTGTGGTGTATCTGTGTGAGTTGGAATACCCTGCTGGCACCGTTCGAGATTCCGCTCTTGTGCACGTTGCGGTAAGTCTAGACACTTCGGCGGGTTGTTCTGATGTTGTTTGCCCTGGATTCCCGCTTGATTAGCCTCTTCTCTCAAACTATGGGAGCGGATCCATGAACGTATTGCCTCTAGACGTCTCGCCATCCTTGTACGAAGAACTACTGCTGCTGCAGCTTGTTGAAACTTTTTGGTTAGCTCACTTCGCCACAGCTTCTGTAACACAGGCCCTTTCTCTTGCAAGTTGGAGGTAGAGTCTGGATGGCTTTCTGGAGCGTTTCGGGACGGAGCAACAGCGGCACCTGCGAACGTGCAGCTGCTGCGGTTCCTGTCTTGAATTTGCAACGACTTTAGCATTCTCTGGACCTCCTCTGCTCTCTTCAACTGAATTTTCTGGACAACAGTATCAGATGGCTGGGTGGCGCCCTTAACAGTATGCGTTCCGAGCTTCTGCGCTCGCAAAACTGCCACCAATTCGGCCCAACGTTCGTCCAAGGACTGCTTGGAAGTCGCGCCATCACCGTACTTGTTGCTGTCAATGCGTTTAGTTGCACTGGTAGCACCAAGAGGGTAGTTCGTCTCTTCTGTAGTACACTCTCGCCTGCGCAAAGGATGTTTCAGGCGGTGAGGGGTGGATGCACGAGCTGTCTTACCCTCGGTCAAGTATGCATTACAAGTAGCTGCTGGAGTCTCCACGCAATTTTCGGGATTCCGCTGCTCTTCTTTGCTGTTCAGCTTTATAAACGTATTTTCAGACTGTCCATTGAGCTGGTCATATTCGATTTGTTCACCCGTTTGGGATGTGCGGCAGCGCTGCTGCTCAGACACGTGAGCTGCCCCCAACTGAGGAGAACTCTCAAGCACCTCACAGCTCTTCCTACGAATCGGTATGTTTTTTCCTGCAGTCTGAAAGGGTACGCCGTTCCCTGTTAACGTAACTCGATGGGGATTTGAGTTACGACCGAGAAAGATCAGTATATCTTCTGAGTATTCGACATTTAGGCGAGGAGCGAACTGAAGCCAGAGTGATACAGGATCCCTAGGGCCGATGATGCCTTTCAAAGGCTCCACTAAAAACGCACTAATTTTTCTCGTTAGTTCTACCCTATACTCGACAGCTGCCCATAATGCAGCAGGGAGAACCAGGCGTCGTCGTTTTACTGTTCCTACCCTCGTGGGACCAAACTCCAGACTGGATACGAGGGAGAATGGAATAAAGTCATCCCCTTTCTCATGCTCACACCTCTCGTTGGAAGGAGGTGCAACAAAACCATCTCCCCTCACGCTGCACCGCAGTACCGCTCGTAGAGGAATGCGGGTCAAAAACAAGGAGTCCTGGAATCGTTTGCCTCTTTCACTCTCTCTTCTGTTACAAGACAACCCTGTCGCATCTCCTGCTGACCGAATTGACACTACTACCTTAATAAAGTCTGACTGGGGCGCGTACACATCAGGGATGAAAGAGACTAGCACGCGTTGCACCATTCCAGCAGAAAGAAACGGTTTTTTTCGTTGGCACGATACAGAAAATGCATTTGACGACGGAGGAAGCACAGCAAATGAAACAGTATAATTGGTGGTGTTTTGCAACACAACTTCTTTCGTAAGTGGCTGCAGGGCTTTGCACGAATCATGATCCGTGCACTCGAGTTGGAACTCGAGGTTCGCAGGTGTAGCCCTGAGTACACAATTGTCGTCTTCAAGCTGGAAGGCTAGGGACAAACCTTCCTGTGGGGAAACCTGGGGATCAATTCTGTTCTTATTGGCTTTTGCCACAGCAGCCGGTTCTCGCAACGGGTGGCTAAAGCGCTGTACGCGCTTCGTGCGCATGAATGTTTCATGATGAGATGGTGTGGATCTGTGGATGTGAGGTCGAAAATTGTTACTGAGGTCCAAAGAAGTCTTTCGGATAACTCTACGGTTCATACGATCTTCCTCCTCCGGAATTTCCGGGGGTCCATCGGAGTCTGAGCTTGGCTTGGCCATTGGGCTGCTTCTCTACGTGTGAACACCACTGTGGACCACTCTCTTGTTTCCCCTCCACTGCAAAGCATACACTTGACCCTTCATGAATAAACGTGTCGTAAATCTGAGGAGCTTGTGTGCGCCTTCTTACCCTACTTGTTCGCGTCCCCATACAGACGGAATGTCGAGCCAATACGAGCTTGCAACAGAAAGTGTGTGCTGGAAAGAGGCCTCAAGGAATCATTTTAGCCCATTAACCCTTTTTCACCAGAACGTTTAACAAAATAATCAATGAGTTCTCTCCATTTGTAATACCGATGCCTGCGCGAAGGTGTGCACCTGCACGCCAGCCCCATCCACAAGTATCTGGAACTAAGTCCTGCTCACAGCGAGGGAGAAGCGCGCTCAGTTTTTAAGGGTAAAGCCAACTGACAGCGTAGCGTCAACTGCCACACAACAGTGTGCTTTAGCAGATTATGTATTTCTGCCTGCTACTTCTTATTCTCACTATGCAACATGCATTTGTTGTCCACCGACAGAGTCCTCGCCCTTATGGAACCGCGCAGACCAAGCGCTAAAACTTCATTAAAGTTTAAACTTGGAGCATGATATTTCGGCGTAACTTAGTATAAGCGTTCGATGCTACTGTTTGCAAAGCAGGGAAAGAAATTACCTTAGAGCGTCATACACCGGGAGAGACTAGCCAAAGCAAACACGCAAACAATAAACAGCGAACACTACCGTCTATCAGGCCGTTCGGACGAGGAAATAGCCTTATCGATTTTTATCTAGTATTGAACAACGTATAATTACGCCACGTCCACTCAGCCGGAGCGCGTTTGGACTTCTTTGACTGATCATGGTGGGAGTGCCGACTTTTTCTGACGTACTTTAGCGGGAAGGAATGGTTGATCCATTCCCTTTTGTGCACAACTGGATGACTCCAACTTACAGAGGTGGGGAATTGTCAACGCTATACTTAGGTTTGGCCACTAAAAGCCGCCGGCTTCTACAAGACTTCATCGTGGACGGTCCGCTGCAGACTGAACAATACTGCTGCGCACCACAGGAAAGCCGGGCGGCGCACAATGCGGGGTAACTAGTCCAGCGATATATACAAGATGACAGATACGGTATAATGCCACAGTGGGAAATATTAGCATTCCAAATGGTTGACATCCTTAGACTAGTGGCTCGAGAAGTTGTGCTGGTAGTGGGCAGGAGGACCTCCACTAAATAATTCTGTAATCCGCTTCTCAGTAGTTGGCTTTTGCCTCCGGTTGTATCGACCCGCTAACTGTACGGAGGGCGTGCAGCACGTGGAAATCAACGCAAGCGCGAAACATAGAAATGTTGGAACTGCAGTAGACAAAGCGATAGGGCGAGTTTAATTGTATACTTCGCGGACACTAAAGTCCACTTGATATCTCCTAGAAGTATTTTGTCCTACATGGGCTCACCACATGCCTGATGACGTATCCTACGTCGTGCCACAGGATGGTCAGGTGTGCAACAACCGGCAAAGAACATCGAGCAATAACCTAATTTGCACTCTTCTTCGGAATAACACCCTGGAGGAAAATATATCGGGGTAAGAAAGAGCGAGACGGGACTCGAACCCGCAACCTCCGCCTCCGGAGGGCGACGCGCTATCCATTGCGCCACTCACTCGAATGCAAGGCAGAACTTTTATGTGGCTTTTTTGGTTATCAGCTTCGGGGTAAGAAAGAGCGAGACGGGACTCGAACCCGCAACCTCCGCCTCCGGAGGGCGACGCGCTATCCATTGCGCCACTCACTCGAATGCCACCCAGAACTTCTACGTGGCTTTTTTGGTAATCAGCTTTTCTTTATTTATGTCGTCATAATGGTCTCGTCTGCCTTCTACCGATCTCAGTTTTAGGGTTGTGTGAAACACATGCCTTAAAAAAGGATAATCTGCACAAGGCTGCTAGATAAATCCATGTTGACCAACGGTAGATATTACAAAAGCTACAAATTTTATTATTGTACAAACGTCTGACAAATGTGTGCCAATAAATCTTTTTCTTGTCCTTGTGTGGTTGCACCTGCGGTTTCCGAATAGCTGCAGCCGATTATAATGGATATGAATGGTGGCTGTCTAGGGTTGCGAAGAACAGCCATTGCTCGATTGGGATTAATATCTTCATCATCGAAACAACATGGAAGCCACGTTTCTGCTTATTGTTCCTCTCTCGGGCTGGCTACAACATGGAAATATGCCTTCAGTGCAGTTGCAAAATGCGTGCTAACTTGCTGCTTTCTTGCATACTAAAGCAGGAGCATTTCAAAAAAAGGTGTGTATACGTGATCTAGTATGCACGTATTTCTGCTTGCTCGAAGGCTGCCTACTGCGGAACAATAGTTGCCCGCATTGTTGGTATATGCGCCAATGGCTGGCATAGGTATGCTTGTATGTGAAATTGTTGTACAGCAACACTGATATTGCCAAACCGTAAGCAGTAGAGTACACTAACTCTAGGAAGCGTGCGACAATGTATAAATACAATATTGGAATTATTTCATCGCAAATTGGAGGAGTATCTTTTAGTACCGTACTAATATCTACTGCTAACACCACAACCAGCTGAAGTTCTCATCACAATCTTCTGTCGGCGGTAAATCTTTTACCTTTTATCTATGTCTCTTAGCCGCTACCAAACCCTAGTGTGCAAACACTACGTGAGCAGATGTTTCTTATCTGTGGTTTACAAGGTTCATACATTCAACTGAGGAACTTCGTTAGTGCTTTTTGCTGAGCCTGTCTTCCACACTGAATTGCAACTCATGGGAGGCCGCTTTCTGCCTAGCAACTCGAGGGCTTTCTACCAGGACTCCTGGAGCTTGCGGAACGAAGACAGATGCTTTTAGGAAACTCTGTTGTTAAGCATATGGTATCCATTAAAGCGCCGTATAGTTAATGGATGCGATCAAACGCGTGACCTGTGGTGTAGTTAGTAACACTTTGGTGGCAAAATAACTGGAAATGGGAAACGAAGGAAGACTCAAGCAATACCTGTGGAACAGCCCGATGAACCTTCCGAAAGGTGGAAGGTTATCTTGTAGGGGATGATTCTTATCCAGACGAACTAACTATCCTACAAGCCATGTGAACTACGCCTCCAGCCCCAAAGTCCTGTGCATGCATCTGGTGTGCAGCCCCATGGAACACATTGCCGTGGCAGAGAGGGTGTGCAGCTCTACGGGGCACTTTTTCGTCGCACAGCCGGATTAGAAGTACCCTCTTGCTGAAAAAAACCACGATTAATACATGGAACAGCGTCAGTTGTAGTCCCCTTGAAGATATGAAGAGTACGCATCCTATTCGGTCCCACTTCAGAGCTGAAGCCCACTGTGGACGAAGTGCCACAATTACGTATCCACCCCCGGCAACAACTGGTGGTTAGACGGAACGTGCTGGCATGCTTGGAACCAGACACATGATGAGCGGACCAGGTGGCTTGTCTGACGCGGACGACATTTCACAACACAGTGTTGTCCGCCAGTGTTGCCCAGCAGCTTGACGCACAAGTGGATCGCTCGGTCAAACAAGGAGAAACCAACCCCACTCAAGGACAGTGTGATTTGCACTGCGCCCGCTGATCTAATGAATTTGTGATCAGCTGCCAATCCAGCAAAGGATTACTGTAGTTTCCAAGTTGATATCACTCACCAGAGTTTGACACATCAAGAACGTCAGGCAGGCGGAGCACCGGCAAAGTGATTTCCTACACGAGATCCACCTACCTATGACCCAAAACATCTTGAATACCTGCAGTGGTGGGCCTAAGTCGGCACTTGTGGGTAATGCATTACACCACTTTTTCGTATCAGGAGCACCTGCGCCCGCATCCGATTCCCACCGAAACCAGTCACCCAGCCAACAAAATGCTAGACTTGGTTTCTTCGAATGCCATATTTGTCTCTTACCCAGAAAATCAATACGATCTCCTAATATTGCACAGACACGAAAATCAGGTGAAGGCTCCTACCTGACTTCAAATAATTTCACTGAACCTTACCGCCTGTGCTCCAGCAGTGGACCCCCTTGCCTGAAGGGAAGCGTACTACGCGAAGAGTTTTCCAATGAAAAGAATCCAACATTTCTTGTACTCCAACCACCTAGCAGTGCGCCAATAGATAATGCGTCAAGCTACACCTCCGAAGTGGGACAAAGGTTCTGGCGGGTTACATCCATAATTGACCCCTTCGAAAACTTGTCCTCAAGACACATGCGCACTCCACAGTATCAAGTTGCAGGAAGAGACAAAAGGGAACCGTGGGATGATGTGGTGTATCGCGTAGCTCACTGGTTAGTTGTACACCAGCTAAGCGCCACTGTGCTGCTTCTGGGGGGCAATAGACTGTCGAAGAAGAGCCTGGCGAAGCATACACTTGACAGTACTATTAACTGCAAGCAGGAAAGCGAATACCGCTGGAGGCCCTGCGTTGCTCAGCGTGTTTGCGTCCAAGCCTTTGCCTTGGGGCGGCTCCAAAATAACCCCTGTAAGAGGTAATAGATGTCAAAGCAACACCTCACCACTGCGAAGAGCCTTCCCAGGCAGGCACGCCTACCTTACCGCCCCGGCGAACGCGAAAGGGGAATCATCCATTCACGCACATTTACAATCTCCAGATACACTTGACACATTTCCACATGCAAAGATGAGATGTTTCTTTCACCGCGACAGCATTTCCAGCAATGCAACGCAAATTGTTGCTAATGGTGTAATTATATGTTGCATTAGATGCTCCGTACCGCTGTTGTAACCCTTCTCTGAAGAAAAAAACTACTGAAATGATAATCGTGCGTCCCCTGGGATCGTCCAAGCATGGTGGAGAGCAACCACATTAGAGTTTCCGTTTCTTTTTGAGGGTGCGTTGTTTTATGCTGCGGGCAGCGATCTGTGCACGGGTGTCATGCTGGTTGGTTACCTCTCACGGAATTGTCGATCTGCTGGCTCCTCTCTGCTGCCTGGCCAAACCGTCTTGTGCTGGGTGCTTTTTTGGCACCCCAGACATCGCAGGAGTAGAAAACGCTGCAAGAATCCATTCGGCGAGGAGACAGATATTTGCTTCGTCTCCGGTGACAGCCCTTGAGGCTTGTAGCCTCATTCAGAAGGCGAAGGATAGGATGGATGACATCGAGCAAACCTTGGGGGATACAACGACTATGTAAGCGTCCACCCAATCACGCCTGGCTAACAAAAAGATGCAACCCCAATCACTTGCTTCACGCTAATTTAGTATGCAGCCCGTTTATCTCTTTTTAGGTTCATTCGACTGCAGTTTGTGCGAGGCCAATCCCCGGAGGCTGACTGCAGGGCTGGAGCATCGAGCGCGCCGATACTCCACGTGATATCTTTTAGCGGAAATGGAAGGCAGCTGCATAGATCAAGTGGAGAAACGACTCTAACTGAGGAAGAACAGGAACAAGCTAAAAATGATGGGAGGTGGGCAGCTCGAGGGCCGCTAGCAATATTGTGCGCACTTCTCGCAGGCCTCTCGAGTGGCAATAAGCATTCAGAAATTGAATGCAGGAACAGTTCTAACGGTTCTATCGAAACTCCAATGCAAAATATGGGGTGGCCTCGCTACCTGCACCACCCTAACTGTCCAAACGCTGAACAACAGGCACCCCTCCCGCCCGCATTGAGAACCCTGCACGAGCAGCTTGTAAATCAAGGAGGTCAGACGCTTCTCTTCCATTTGCTCACACCAATGCTGTTAGCTCATAGCAAGACCTTTGCACTGTGCTGCCTCTGGAAGGCAGCCAAACGTCCGCGAAGATTGGCGTCTTTTCTAACCTGCATGCAACGTGCATTGCAGCATGCCCCTGAGTGCAAGCCACCTCAAAAACTAAGCAGTCTTTCAAGTCACTTGCCTATGGATACGTATGCAAACACCCTGCCATACAAAAAGGACGTTCAGATGTTGCAGTGCCGCTCTACACCAAGGCGACGGAATGCTGGCGGCCCATCTTTGAGCTCACCACAGTGCGCTCTACCATCTCTACAATCACCAACACCAGGCAGTGCTTCTGGAATGTCCATCAAAAGCTGCCGTATGTTGCAGTCGGCAAGAAGGGCAAAAGCAAGACACATGAGGCAACTGAGGTATCGTAGCCCATCAGAGACAGTGAACGCATTATGCAAACCAAGAAAGGAAGTTCGCTCGAAGATTTTTCGCCGCCTACACTCCTTATTAAGCAGTACAACGAAATGGCGTGTGCGTTAAAGCATTGGTGCCCAACCTCAGACTAGTCATTGGATTGCCTTTAGCCTCTTATGTCCTCCGGTATCACAAATAACACTGCAGTTATGAGCGAACTACAGTACCCTCCTACTGCTGGTGTCTGTGGGGTCTCACGTGCAGAAAAACGCTTTGCTGCCCAGCCAAACGGGTTTTACCGGTGACTCGTTAACGGGAAACATGAAACAGCAACTGGAGGGGAACCTCCGCCCAGTAGACTCGGGTCTACCGCATAGCGTCGTTTCTCATGAAGAAGATAAAACCTTCATAGCTGACAACGTAAACCACTACAATCAGCACCAAGCCCAGCGGTGCCTTTCTGGAGAAGCCTCTACTGCTCCTTCACTTACCGAAGCAGATAATCTTAATAGCAGCCGTAAGACTGGTTTTGGCGCCCTCCCGCAAAAAATTCGGAATGTTCAATTTAACACAAGTTGATGTGGATACAAAGCATGCAAAACCGCCGCACCCGACTCTACCAACGCCTTCCTCGTTGTTTCCCTGATGTGCAAGAAGCTCTGCATCTGCACGCAGACTTGGTTTATTCATATTCATGTGCGTTTTTGCTTCTGACCAGTTATCAGCCAATGCAGCGACAGCCACCACGAACCACCAGGCTATTATCATGGCAATTCTCCCCAGAATACCCACAGGATGGGTGAAAAAATGCAGTTGGATACTCCAGTTGTCCAAGGAAACTTGGAGCAGCAAAGCGAAAATGTCCAGCAATCTAAGTGCACCGATGCAGTGGCAGAAGTTCAGGCTAGTAGTTCGCATGCTTGCCGGACGCCTACTAAGGGTATTTATGAATGCGGTGTTTTCACAACTCTACCATCAGGCCGTTCGCCAGCAAGGCAAAAAAGTCAGCTAGCCCCAGCGAACAGATATTAGCAGAGGCATTTTGAGCTGTACACACTACTTTCCACGTTGGCGCAACTCGAACCCATTCGGCACTGGCATTCAAGTGTGTAGAGCTGCTCTTGCACACTCCTAGGTAAACATCTCCTAATCTAAAGCTTTGCACATGATAAACCGCTCCCGATCGAAAATGCCTTCGCTGGGGCGAAGTGGTTACATCATGCCCTGCATTTGTTCCCGCAGATGAAGCCCCATGTCCTGTCCGTGATGCTCTGTCTGGACGGATAAATGTTGGATGCCCAGGCCGAAGGCAAAAGTCGGAAAAATCGCAAGTGGACAAATCCGGAGGCAAGCGATCACCACAACAATCCGCTTGCAGGGACATGTCGGTCAAAGCCGGGCATGGGAAAAAGAATGCTGGGAGTAATCAAGGATATGGCAGTGTTCAAGCCTCTAAAAGGTTGCCCATTGTGGGTTGCGGGGGCAAACTGGTGACTCCGCTCAACCCCTGCGCAGTACGACCAACCCAGAAGAAAAGTACGCAGCTGCCTGCTCAGCGAAACAAACTCGGGGAGAATCAGAGCAACAGCACAGAACCGGGTACATCAGAGGTACAAAAGCAAAAATTGAACTCTCTACGAAAGACAGCCGGAAGCAGTTCTGCTGCCCACACGTGCTCCACGGAAGGCTGTTGCAACTCGAAGACCACCCATGGAGGCAGTACAGCCACGAAATACAGATGTGCTCGCACTCCTCTTCAGAAATTGAACTTAGAACCTAGAACAACACCACCTGCAGCAAACGCTCATCCTGCGAGTGCGGTTAAGAGCGACTGCCACTCAAGACCCGGCAGCAATGGGAGCATATCAGATGGTCTTGGCCTAGAACAGGCCAGCACATTGGAGCGTCAAGAACAACAAGAGGTACTTCGGCCTCAAGCAGCCTCAGAGGCTCTCACATGATAAGTGTGCTAGTGCGGGGTACCAGGGTCATGTGTACTTGTGACACGCAGACACAGAGTGAGAGGCACTACCGGAAAAGCGCATCGTCACCCCCAAAACAAGCGTCAAGCCAAACTACAAGTGACGATGAGGAGATGGTTGAAAGGCGACGTCTTCGTCTCCTGGAAGAGCGTCTTGAACTGCTGCGCCGCCGGCAAAATAAAGGCACGGTCCCTCTTGACAGCCGAACAGTTTTCAAACAAAAGCCTTTACTGCGTCAAAGATGCAGCCAACAATCTGCTGAACGCAAGCGAATATCGGCAAAACGCAGGCAGAGTTTACAACGTGCAACAGTTCAAGACTTTCCGGTGAAGCGATCACAAACAAGCTAATCTCGACACAGCCAGACGTAGAGCACCAATATTGAAGTAAACGTCCTCTACTGCAGCCTACCTTTGCAAGAAAGCAGATGTGCTAGAGTCTCAGCTGAATTGCTTATGCTCAGAAGGTAGCTGGGGCGCTGGTTTGGCAGCATTGCCATGCAGGGTGTTCCTGGGTCGATAGGCTGTAGCCACAGTTCGCATGCTTGTACTGATGGGGAGCTGCTCAAGGAGCCTACAGGTTTTCCGTCAGCTTTAAGGTGCTCTATTGAGGCTCAGGATGCTCAACAGGGAGACGGCGATCGCTTTACCTTTAACGTTCCGACACTTTCTACTGCCACTGAACTTCGGTCCGACGCAGACAACAGTGCTCAGCAGTCAGAACTGAGAGTGACACAATTGAGTCATCCACGCAACTTTTCGTTCTTGCGAGGTTATTCGGCTAGCCTGGTGAAGAAGAAACACTTGTTGTCTCTTGGTGACTCTGAGAAGAGGCCTACTTGTAAGCTTGAACTTACCGCAACCTCCAATTCCAATATTCGGGTGCCAACTCACGCTTCAGTAGCCCCAAAGTCATTGATTTTCAATGCCGTTGCAAGCAGTTTCTCTCAGGTGGACGACAAAAGCAATCAAGATTAAACAGAAGTAGTGGCGCACCCACAACAAGCAAGACAAAGGTAACCAAGCTGTTCAACAATCTGTGCCTGCTAGATGCATTTCGTTCTACAGTCTAGTTTAACTGCTTCTGAGCATGCATAGTTTGTTAAAACACTAATTCATCATCTTCGCAAAAAAGCGGTAGCGGTGACCCTTTGACTTGCATTGAACTTGCAATGCACAGAACAGACATGATTCAGCCTCAGGCCCTTGTGTGGCAGTAAACATTGAAACGGGCTGGTGATCACTTCTTCAAAGTCGTAATACAGTCGTTATCACCATCCGTTTGTCGTCGTAGCCTTAAGGTCTGGCTAGGAAGGGATAAGCAAAGACTACAATGTTGTGCTGAAGGACCAATCGAGTGTCCCAAAGGACGAGCGGCTGCATAGATCACAGCCAGAGTGGGCTTGCGATGCCGCATGTCGTGGATTGAGGGAAGCTGCTGTAATTACCAAAGCTTTGCTGCCTCCTGTGCGACCATCACAACAGCATCTGCATGCTGACATACTACACCGTTTGCCATCGTATCTCATCCCCTCGTCTCCTGTTCAATGGCGTTAAGCACAGCATCCCCGAGGCCATTAGCAGGCACGTGCTAGCGCCCTTTGAAAGACCGCAGAGGGAAAGTCTTTTTGCTGCGTTTCCTACCCAGACTCGGGGATCAGTTCTACGGAGAACCTGTTCCTACCAGCTCGACTGTTTAACCCATGCGCTTTCTCAACAATTGCCGACCCTGCTCCCTTTGCAGCAACGCATCAAGGAACAGACACAAGTAAGCCTCGCTGACAACCAAGGCATGACTGCGGCGAACTATGGGTGGCCTGCCGGCGCCGATGAGAATGCCTTTTCTGTGTTCACCTGGGGATATACATAAGTGTAAGTTGTAATATTTTTTTTTGCAGCGTGCGCTGGACACAGTGGACAGTTTAGAGAAGCGAGTTGCTGCCCTATCGCAAATGCTATACCTGAAGTCTGCAGGTTCTTGTTTAGCCGCAGCTGCTCCCGCCTTCACTGCAGGATCAAGGGTGGCTGGTTCTCACCAAAAGTGAGTTAAGCAGTCCCCGGCGGATGTTTCAGATGCGCTGTGGCCAACGACAGAAACAGCCATATTTCCGCAGCGTCAATGCATTTTCTTCCCCTGAAAATCAACTAGCAATATAAAGTGGCTTCCAGCAGGGGGCACGGAGGTACCAAGCCCACGGTTTGTTCCGGATGCTAGTACAAAAATGTGGAGAGCGTTCCCAACGCGTCCCAGAGCCAGTAGCTTTTGGGAAGTACCACTGTACCCTAACATGGGTTTGTAAAGTGTGTGAACAAATACGGTAGACTATAAACATAAACCGGGGTCGCCCAGTTGCAAGGTTTCCCCGTATAGACTCCGTGGGTATACCAATGAAATGAAAACAGTCACAGCTTCCTTGGTGGTGCTTCGATTAACAGGGCGAGTACTTGCTAGAGCCTTCTTTTAGTGGATGTCTGTCAGAGCTCAATCATGTCTATATTTAAGCAGCTCCGAAACAGGTTTAAAAGCTGTTGGCTCAAGCCAGAAAAAATTCGGCTCTCTTTTTCGTCTCTGACCAGTACTAACCAGGCTCCCATGGCTGCTGCGGATAAAAGGATATATACTTTCAACGTGTGTCTGTTGCAAACTGCTATTCAATAGCAGACGCCAGAAAGAAGAACGACACAAAATATGCTATCAAAGTAGCGCGGGCATTCAAGGTTAACGCTTTCGAGGAAGCCACAAACGTGGGAAGATCTGTGTTCTTTTCTGCGGCATTTTGCTTTTCGGGGCATTAGCACACGTGTACCAAGTCGCTCGCCTGTCTATACGCGTGGCAAATTGTAGTCTAGGAGGCGCATTCATGGCCGCTCTTCTCCTGGTTCTTATGGACATCTTTGTAAGCGGGCACATGTCAGTTTCTGGCGGGTAATTTATAATATTTTCCTAGAAACGGAACATGCAAGGCATGAAAAGCCCTGGATGCTGTTGGCTGCACATGGTTAATGCTCATGGAGTCAGCCTTTGGAGGACGTTGGAAATTACGTCAGGCAACTAGGGCTTAATGACAAATCACTATGAGTAGGGGGTTTCGCTCGTCTACGTCCATAAAGGTCTTCTCTGTTCGTCCATGTTGGGCACGCTGTTGTTGTACTACATGTTTAACACACTGCATGGGGTGCTTGTGAGGGAATTTAAGGCTGCATCATGCACACATGCGGCTGGCGTTCCAGTGCCTCTGTGGGGTCAGGGAACTCCCCGAGTGCCCCATTGTGGGTGGCCCAGATGCCATAACCAGTAATGGTGCCACTGCCCTTGGTTACAGTGAATGTAGATATATGTAGGGGGCTAGAGAGCTAACGAATCCGAAAAATTGTCACCCTGAAATTCCCTGACAGTTTCCTTATTAGACATGCCCCAGGCCAAAGCAATATTCTCTATTCTGCCCTTCGGTGCAGTATGGGTATAGGTAGATACAGATAGATGACAGGAATTTGAGCTCTTTGGGTGGTGGGGAACCTGTACTTCTGGGACTCATGGCTATGCAGCTAAACACCAATATCTCCTGATGCCTAACCTCTCCACTGACACAAATATGGCCCTCATTATCGCAGAGCTCCTTAGCTTGGCACACAGGTGAATTTTCTGGCAGACTACGGGCAGAGTAGAGTATGTTTCTCTGGTCGGGAGATGCCGCGGAATAAGTGGACTCGCCTCAACAAAAAAACAGGTGAGCACACTGGATTCCGTTGGCTTTTGAACAATTCAATACGCTCTGGTATCTCCTCGATTGTGTTTACGCCGGCGATGTCGATACGCCTCACTCAGCATCAAATGCTTTAATGTGCTTGGGAATGATATCGAAATAGTACGGCATCTGATTGAATTCTTGCAATTCCCGTGTACTAATACTCCAGTTACTCTAAATGCGATTGCGCTAGGTCACAAAGTCCATTCCACTTCACAGGCGGTTGCGATGGGCGAGATGGACGTTCTGCTATCTGACGCACGCCCGTTCACAGTCACGTAAAAGATATAGAAATCCCAGAGTTTAGACTCTATTTTGGTTGCCTTATAAGGCTGGAAGACTTCTTCTCTCTCCTAGAGAGTCCATTTGCAAGTGCATGCTAGAGAAAATAGGTTTTGCGGGTTCATTCTAGGTCGCTCGAAACCTACTATATTGCATGCAATTGTCATTGCTCAAATGAAGTTTTTCTTTGCTTTTTAAAGCGTACATGCTAAGGCCCTGCGGCAGTGCTGTGATACTTCATCGGAGCTATGCCACATGCTAGAGCAAGTAATCACTCTTTTTTGCGGTTTTAATGCTTTAGGCGGGTTGCTATCAATTTTGGGCTGCTGAATATCCACGACTCCTGAAATATCTTGTAGATATTAGAGTTTTTCATGAATCAATATAGAATATTCTTGCGGTGCAATCAGCAACCCTCTTGATATCGAATTTTTGCATTGTCGTCTGCGCATTTGATGTTAAGACAAGCAACCGACGTGGTAGGAAAAAGCGAGTCAACGACAATATTTTGCGACTTCTCGAGTGCTCCGCAGAAGATCTTTGACAGAGACAAGGAGATAGCTGTTGATTTAGTTTGTAGGTATCTTGAGGAAGTAGAAATAAACGTGCACGACCTGCGAAAGCAGAGAAAATTCTGGTAAAAATACAAGGTATGGGATGACACAGCATACCGAAAAGGACTCACTGGTTTATTCTGGAGTATCAAGGTAAAGGATTCTTTACTAGCGGCAGTAACTATTTTAACTATTCTACCTACCCCTGCCTTGATTAAGATGAACAAAAAGAAACATTTCGGCTTTTTCATGGAAGCCTTCAGCAAAGAACCGCAGCTAAACACCGGAAAAAATGTTGTCAGGAGTTTTCCAATATGTTAAAGCCTTGTTTTGGGAAATATTTGTTGCCAGATTACCTTTACACGAAGAGCACAGACAACAAATCCTAGATATATTTGGCATTCGGCGCTAGCGTTTCGAAGTTATCTTTTTTTTGGCAAAGCGCGAAAACGCGAAGCGGCCATTGTATACGGCTAAAAGCACTAATGGTTCCTTCTTTGCATGTCCCAGGAGTAAACGAGATGGAATGCCAGTTGCCACACCAGCATAACGCAGCTGAGTTTGAAAGTGTGTGTTTGGATAAATTTGTGTGGTGCTTTTTGGTTAGTTGGAATACAAATTGATACTTATGATTTCTGTTATGGTACTGGGATGCTGCGCGAGGGCACTTGGAAAGAAGCCTTTTACGGAAGATGAGCATAAGACACCTCCTAGTCCCCATCTGCACAGAGCTGAAAGCTCAGGTTGCTGTATCCAAAAGCTGTTTATTGTTCAGATGAAGTGTGCTCACGTTTTTGCTGAACAATTTGCCGATGCAGGAAGATATCGGGTAGTTTAGTATAGCCATACACTTTGTTGTCCGAAATCCAGGATTCTGCGAAATTAGAAGCTCCAATATTTTAAGAACCTTGTAGATGAAATCTATTACCTGGACCAAGGAGCACAAATACAGTTCTTAAAATATTGGAGCTTCTAATTTCGCAGAATGCTGGATTTCGGACAACAAAGTGTATGGCTATACTGGACTACCCGAGGACCTGTCAACTTTAGGAATTTCCGAAGTGGAGTTTATCGGACGAGACTGATGGAATATCATAAATATTCATATTCTTTCGTTGCATATGATTGCCAGCATCGGAAAGAATTTGGTGGAGTTCACCAAAAGCTGTAGCACTTTATGTAGTATGTGTTTGCTCGTTTCAAATGCTCGTCGTTGAGTTGTAGCTTTGCGAATTATTGGCACAATGCCCGAAGTCCACTGTCGTTACTCAGGATGATCTGCTACTAATAGCAGAAAAAACGGAAGTTCTCGACTGGTCTGTACAGGGTTCTCGACTGGTCTGTACATGGAAATAAGAGAAACATTATCTGTCTGTTTATATTGTAGACTATCGAACTAACTGCGCACAAACTTAGTGTACAGGAGTTTTCTGGATTCAACATTGACGTGTTTATATTCCAGGATTTTTGCGTAAACAAAAGCGTGTCCAACAAAAATAGGTGGATAATCGCAAGAACACAACACAGTTTCTAAACTAACCAGTGGACCCTACAACGTGTAACGCGAAAACCTGCAGACATATCAATGGATTTTGGAAGTACAAAACAGCTATTGCGTGCAACACCTTTCCTGGTATATATATGGCATGACACCTGGATTGCACGACGACATATAGAGAGGATTGGCGGCTACCATGCGCCTGACGGTTTTATCAGCAGAGCATAGCATGGCCTCTGATACTCCGGTTGAAATATACCGCACCCGTTTGATGCTCAGGCGGATGCCATGTGATTTTCGGTTTTACCTCCGCACCGTAGCAGCCCATCTGGTACTGACGTGAACACATGCTGCAGCAATGGTTGATGCTCACAGGAAATTGGAGAAATTTTACTGCTTACTCTGTATTGCAGCAGCTTCCACATTCTTAGCTTGCAGCCCAGATTATAAAACAAAATGCGCGACAAAAATACAGAGCGTGTTATTCAGACTGCAGTGTCAAAAGCGCACCCAAAAGACTTTTAAGGTTCAGTTGCAGCTGGCACATTCTAAAGGGCGACACATACTGCATAGCGTGTAGTGCAGCTTCCAGATTCATAAGCATGACAAAAATTCTACTTCCCCTGTAGCGCACTTAGCGAATCCAAAAGAGCGACAATAATACTGCGAAGCCTCAATTTCATCTTGCCGAATGGGTTTAAGTCCCACTACATTGTCTGAACAGTGTATTGTTTTAATCACTGAAATATGTTCATCAACCATGCAACTTGTACTTGTTGTTAGCATCAACCATGCATCTTGTGCTTGTTATGTCAGTCTGCGCAATACAATATACTAAAATATGTTCGTTTCGAACATAAATCCCGCATCCCTGTGGCTGCCACAGTCACGAAAAGTGTCCCACATTTGCCCGTTTTGAATTTTGCAATTCTTATGGTCAACTGTCATAACAGCTGAGCTGAGGGCTGCTACGGACAAAATGGCTCTAAATGAATTGTCTAACGTGGGGTAGGCTGGGAACTTTAGCACAAAACAAGCGCATAAGGATGCTGTTCCTGAAGATAAACAAGGGATACGCAATCAATTATTGCCTAGTGCAACCTAAGAATAGATACGTTCTGCAGTGGTTAGAGACGAGGTGTCCGGCGTTGGCAGGCGTACCGCGGCAGAAACGAGCAGATTAATTCCCGTAGACAATTCGCATAGCTAGTCTAACTCTTTTCTAGAACTTTGTAAACATTTTGAAGCTAAGTTCGAGCTAACGGTAACAGATGGAAAGAACCGTAACCTTGCAAATACGCCTGAGGTAGCCGGTCGGAAAAGCGAGCACGTTAGGCAGCTAATACGCAGAATGAGATCTACGAATTCTGACAAGGTGGCGCTTGATACACAGCGCGCAGCCGTTACTATAGCGGAAGAAATTGTATATTTGGTTCAGTCCACGCCCGCTTCCATCTGTGTGTTTTGGAAAAACATATATATAGATAAAGTATGGCGTGGATTGCCTTCAAAAGCGAATCTGTGGCATTTGTGGTGCACAAATGCTTAACGCAAGGAGCCAAACCCTGCAGATTTTGTTACTCAACGCGCTATGTCGAACTCATTCGTTAGTATTTGCTCCTACGGTTAGTTGGTTTTCGCTCCGCTTGTAGATGATTTACGTTGCAGGTTATTGAGCAGCAATCCCAATGGTCGAATACAAAACTGGGTTTTTCGACCCATTCGATTAAGGCCAATACGCCTTTTGGTTTCAGGAAGGTAGTCATCTCGCCGGCGGAAGATGCCAGCGCGCCCATAACCCTTTGCCGTTCAGTTTTGTGTATTGTTACAATACACAGTCCCAGTATGCGGTACCTCCACAATATATGTTTCATCACACCACCTCGAATAATCACTCATACACTTATCCGAACGGACACAGCTTGACGCTATCCAGAGAAGCAATTCCTCCGTCCTGTAAATTTTCAGTGCCAAGCGTTTGTTTTTTGCCACACCCGACGCACCGAACCTATTGTAGATGCTTCCCGCTTTTGAGGTAGGCTGCGAGGATACTGGCTAGCTCGTAGCTGTTCGTGAAGCAGGTTGCTGGCATGCAGTCTACTTCAGGCCTCGTTAGAAGAGCACACACCTTTTAGCAGTTGGTTAAGGCCTCATCCGATGGAACAAAACACTGTGATAGGCGGTTGGCGTTCATGATGAACCTCCGTTGCACGCTGGGAAGCTCACACTCATGGATGCTGGCTAAATCACTTCTCTTCATGAAGCAGCATGCTGGCATGCTGGGCAGCTCAGGCCTCGTTAAGCTACCTCAAAGGCGTCAAAGCACTAGATCCATTTTTGTGTTTTCTATCATGGAGCTACCCAAGCCGTCTGGCGACACGAATATTTTGGTTCTCCAGCCGCCAGCTGATGCAGCTGCTCCCTATGAGGGCAAAAGTAGCTCGCCCACGTTACCTCTCTGTCAAACAGCCCACTCCTTCCGCTGCATTACAAAGTACATCAGGACTTGTCCTGGTACACTACGAAATACATGTGCTCATGAAGTCGTCCAAAGGCGCACTGATTGCATCCATGCTTCTAATCTATGTGTTCTGCTCCACGTAGTACCCGAATGAGCAGCGGGGCTGCCCGCCAGACGCGCGCATGCGCGATCGGGGCTGTGAGGACACAGCCAGTTTACATATGCCGGCAGAGTGAGGGTCGGTATGCAGCCCGCGGAAACCGTCACTGTCCGTGTAGTTTTTTCAAAGAGTTTATGTAATGCATCCCTTTTGCTAGATCAGCTTGCCTTAGGTTGGGAAACGCCGCACATCGGCGCCATTGCACTGTAGCGTACTTCAAACGGACCTCGCCACTGTCCTCTGGCGGGTCACCACGGGTATCTGAAGAACTCCCTCTAATTGCTTCTCTATTCCAATGATTCTTGAGGGTCCGCCTAGGCCTACACTGGTAGGCGTAGCCCTACGCTTTGCGGTGGTGCCGTGACACAAGAATATTGGTGTGTACAGAGCCCAAGCGCAGTATTGGCACTCTGTGAAAGACTCAGCAATACAAAACTGCCAGGGCTTCCCTGCTCTGATCCCCCCACCCACGTTTTGCTCCCACCAGGAGGTTCTACTCATAGGCAGTTCCAGTATGGTGCACTGCAGGTTCGCTACGGACCCTCAGTCGAAATATCGGCTGATTCCCCTGAGGCGGCGGCTATACTCTCCGACGGCTATAACGCAGAATCCAGAGATACGCAGGCAGTTGTTGAACGCCTCCGCAGGGAGGCGCAAGGCTCGAGAGTGCCCGTTGAGACAGTCCTCGATGCCCTATTCCCTCCTATAGTGTGGCGTGAGGGGGACCGTCTGTTTGTACAGGTATGTCACCGCACCGTCCAGTCCTCGCTGAGAGGGACGCATTCCGCTGGTTCTTGCTAAGCATCGAAGGTGAAAGCTTGCAGCAAAGGCTTGTGATACCCCAATTCTGTTTCAACCCTTCGTGTGTGTCGTTTTTACTTCTTTCACTTCTGACAGCACGTGAGTACAGCAGCGGCAGATCGCGTAGACGTTCTAAAAACTCGTGAGGACTTAGACGTACAACTTTTGGAACGCCGTGCATCAGAGACTGGAGTCTGTGCATGCCGCTACGACGCCATCCTTCAGTGTTTTGGTGAGCTACAAAAAACTCACTTAGCGCGCAAGTAAATGGTGGGCAAATCGCGAGCATCCGCAAGTATGCGTAGCTGAATTATCCCTCACGAGTCCGCGTGTACTATGGTGGACCAAAAATCCTTGAAATGCTTGTTTTACGGACTCGGGCTGGGAAAGCTAATTCCTAGAGTGTTGGATGGTGTATCGATTCCCGTGTGATCCAGATGAACTCATTCGCCAAGTCGCCATTCTGTGCCCTGAGAGAGCACTTTTGCTGTTGAGGTGCGCTTGCATTTGAAGGGTTTGACTACTCCAGCGCAGCTAGCCTGACAGCATCGGCCCACAAGCTATTGGAAACGCATAACGCAACGCGTCCATCCCTGGTTCACCATGGTTGGCCCATTCACAGCGGCGATTTTGTCCCTTGTTTATTCCGCAGAGTGAAAGACGAAATTAAGCTCACTATATCAGCCCTCGAAGTACTTTGCAAGAGCTCAATCGGCTTTTCTGCTCTTAAGCAAATACAAAGCCATGCCACGGACTCAGCTGTTTCTCAGGAGCAGGCAAGGCCTTCCCTTGAAGTACCTCTCTGAATGAACTGTAGAGTGACGATGTGGCAAAATGGTTTTGCTGTTCTTGATCGCAGCTTGAAAGTTTAAAAGAGAAAAATGAGGAGTTGAAGGCCACTTTGGCAATCACCCACAATCAGATAGAGGAGCGCAAGGCGTATGTTATTTTAGGCAATTTCCATATCCACCTGCACGTGCCTCTATTCATTAAATGTTGTGATGTATAGGCTGGGATTGTAAACAGAAGGTGGACCACTGTGCGAATGTTCAGAGCGCATCATTTGTCCCAAATACACCCAGCATTCAGTGTTAGCAAACCATGAAATATTGTCTCTCAACGAGCCTTCATGGGCATCTTCTACTTATTAGGTGTACATAAGTGTTTGCACTGCATTTGTTTTCTTATGCTGGGGCAGGCAGATGGCCGAGGAGCTCAATGCGCTCGCTAAGCAGCATGCAAATGAGGTGAGTAATTGCCCTTTTGCATGCTGCTTGCCCTTACCAGATTCTTGTCTCCATGTTCATACACCACAATTTGCCTGATAACGTGTCTTAGGCGACAGTGTTCTTCACCCTTACTGCGGTTGACAGGTCGAAATGATGCGCCAACAATTGACTGTTCTCGAAACAATCTTTATCAACACCCACAACGCCCGAGGCAAGGTAACTACAACTAGCCAAGCACCTAGCCAACCACTGAGCTGAGCGGTATTGGGCTGAAGTTCAGAGATGGTCGTTGACTCGCGTCGGTGTGCGACACTTCCTCGGGCCGAACCTTTTGGATCAGCCGTATGGGCCACTGCAATCTGTGCTAGATTGCACTAGCTGAGCTGTGCCAACACCGCCGCGTGAAGGATTCGAACAATGCCATAAAAAGACGCAGGGGCAAGGTAGAGTAAATTGCCCTCTCCACGCGCAGTGCTTTCTCTGGCTCATAGAGTCGTCTTTGTATCCTAAGGACTCATCCAGAGTGTCCAGATGAAGCAAAGTTTATTGGCGTAGTTGTTTCATCTGCACCCTTTGCGCACTGCTCTCGTCAACGGTTGGTAGGCATCTTGGGTTTGAACTATGTGGCGGATGCGTGCATAGGTTTTGTTTTATCTCATGGGAGAACGAAGCACTATAGTGCGCAATAGTACTCAAACATCTTACTTTTTTCGTGCTTGTTTCACTAAAGAATAAAACTGTCTGCGGTAGCCTTCACCAAGCGTGCTGGTAGAATGGTACAAACACAGGGTACATTATAAAGGTCCGTTTTCATCCCTCATTCCTATTCGGCAGCTGGCGAGTAGAGAGACCGTAGGTTCCAACAAATTACGGACCCGACAACAGTTCAGAACCCAGAGACCCTTGGTTACAACAAATTACAGACCGGACAACAGTTTAGAACCAAGATAACGGATGCACACCACGCGTGCAGGAAGACGTAAAGCCGCCACAGCGATATTATTTCATATAGCATGCCGAATAATACGGTGTCCAACTATTTTTAGAGACTCCCCAAGTTGCTGTGCATATGCTGGGTCGTGGAGAGCTTCCTCCTCATTTTGGTGGTGTCATGCAATACTACTTAAACGTCAAGTACACACACACTACTTGCCATTACGGGACACTTGGTAAACTGGTAATCATATATTTGGCGCGAGGCAATGCATGCAAAATGCCTTTGCCAGTGCCGACCATGCACTATGCTTTTGACATGGAAAGCCACGGCAATGGAGGTTGTCCAACCATTGTCCCTGTTTCACTAACGCTGTGCTGCATGCCACGCCTCACAGTTCTTACCGTCGCTGTTGAGTAGCAACCGCAATTCCCCTAGCCGTTACACCCCAACATGGCTATGGCGTAACACCTGTGAAACACGAAAAGCACTAGAAATGAGAACGTATCGCCAGTCTGCTGAGGAAATATCCCACGGAGGCGGCAATATATATTTCGTGCCTTTCTTGGTGACATTTTCCAAAAATGCCTCGTTCAACCTTTTGATTTCTACGCCATCTGATCAGTAACACCCCGGGGTAATTCACACGGATTGGCGTGGTAGTCATATATTTGGCGAGAGGCAATGCGTGCAGAATGCCTATGCCAGTGCCGACCATGCACTATGCTTTTGACAGGAAAAGCCAGCGCAATGGTGGTAATGCCTCCAGTAGAGCCCACCTCCACAGTAGAAGCTCGTGTAATGTTTACCAATAATCGGAACTCTCCCTATGGGCCTCTGTAGACTGGGCACCTTCAGGCTTTGGTTTCAGTTCTAGTGAGATGCTGACGCCGCCTTATTTCCACTTAGTTTGAACTTTGTGCATTGTAGTACCGAGGCATTGTTCAGGGGAACGCCTTCCACAGGGGAATCCCATGCACTCCCACAGGCGTACTCTCCTAAGCATCAGCGCAGGGAGGTAAGTATTGATGAGGTCAAGGGAGCTCCAGCTGCAGATATCGGGTGTAATATTGGGTAGTTCATCATATTGCTATAGTACGGGGCTTCCACGTTGCTCCAGTTCGCCAGAATTATTCACTCCAGTTTGACAGGAACTCATGAGATAGTGCAGCACTCAGCGCATTGTAACAGTAGATTGATGTGGTTATTTCTAAGCTGGCGGGAACTGGACCCCTGCTCCTCGTTGCGTTCCACAAAACGCAGCCAGAGTACAACGCAGCACACACATGAATTGACATACTATTCTCCTGTCGTTTTAATATATGCTTAGTGAAGTGTGAATTAGGTACATCTTGGTGAATACAGTAGTTGCGCAGCTGCAGCTGGCTGAGCACACCCTGACGGAGTTGGCTGCAGCGGCCTTCGGACGTGGATATATGACGGACTGGATATACATAGTGAAGTCGAAGGTCTTGAAGAAGGCCTCTACTTACTTCGCCTTGTAACACAGAAACAAGGACGTATCAAAGTAGTCAACACCATAGCTGTAGAATAGCCAAACATCCCATATGGGGGATGTTTGGTTATTCTACAGCTATTCATTGCTTTTGGGGTTTGCCCGCTGTTTAAAAGAAGCAAGAAGCCTACAGCTATTCATTGCTTTTGGGGTTTGCCCGCTGTTTAAAAAACGCAAGAAGCCTTTTGCTGTTTGGCAAGGTGTACTGAAATCTAGTTGCACAACCCAGCCTTTCCTCTGAGACCGGGTGCATTCTGTGTACACAGCTCGAAAGGCTTCTTGTGGAGAGCAAGGACTCACCTTGTGGGTCCTTGCTCTCTGCCACACCCCCATATGAATAAAGAACGGGGCTAGGTAGTTTACAGAAGCCCCTTCGAGGTCGTAGTAGTTAAGGCAACAAGGATATTTACTTAGCTCTGTTAAGGGCAAATGCCTCGTCTCTAGGAGTCCTGGAGACCCAATGCAGCCCGTGTGCGTCTGAGGTGCTTCGCTATGTTGGCATCATCAGGCAACTCTTTGTGCAGGGCCTCATACAGAAGCAGTGCAGGGCCAAATTGACCCGATTTGCGGAGACACAGAGCAGCGAGTTGTCTCCATTTGTTCTCTGTGGGCTGTAATTTTGCAGCTAAGGCGAAACAACTAGATGCCTCCTTAAAGTTCTGGGCCTTCACCAGTTCTATCCCCAGCCAAGTCGCCGCATCCAGGTCCCACGGGCGCAGCCTAGCCCAAGACACAGTACAAGGGGCTCAAGAAAGAGCTTAGGCAGAGAAGAAAGACAGCCTGATGACATGTGTTTCCCACTGCACAGCTGACAGTGGGAGCAGGCGAAGGCAGACGGCAGGAGCAGCAGCGTTAGAAAACAACTAAAGAAGGGCACGAAATACCCGAATGCCTCGCGATAATGACTAGAGGCCTCCTGTGGCCGGTCCAAACGAGCACAGAGAGAACCCATTCGGCTCCACACGGCGGCATCAAGCGGCCGAATAGAAGGAGAAGCCAATAAGGCTAGCGCCTCCAAAGCCGAAGACAGTTGCCCTTGCTGCAGGAGCAACGCCCCAACAGTCTACAAAACAAGCGCGTGCTGGATTGCTACACTATCCCAGATGCATGGAAACTCTGTATATATATGTATATATGCACATGCAAAAACACACAAACACATACCCACGGAGGCACACAGGCTGTATCGCCTCCGCCCCCGCAACCACCCCACCAATTAACACACCCATATACCCAGACACCCACATCCAAACACAGCCTAGAAGATTGTGCAGGGGTTATGATTAGCGTTGAGGGCTGTATTGCCTCTTCATATATTGCTGCTAGCTGAAACAACGCCTCTGCGTGGCCGGGAGCAAGCGCTCGTAGTCGCCCACAGGCCTCAAGGGCCTCATCGTTCCTGCAGCATTACGGGTACGCAAACAATGTACACGCGTGAACTCCATGCATGCAACAGCGGATGCACGCTGGAACGAGTGTATGCAACCCGTAAGCAAGCAGTATCCACCGATAGCACCGATGGATGCTGTCCCTTAGCTCCTTATATGATGTGGCGCTGTATAGTTGTACATCTGTTTCTCTTGCCCCTCTTTGCTACTGGCCCTTTGAGGGTGTGAAGCACCGGGATATTTAACCTTTGGGTTTACAGTCTAGGGTTGAGTGCTTCTGGTATACCGGCGGAGTTTGCGCCATGTGACAATGAGGTTATAAAGGGCTTCTTGACAGTGTGGGTCGATGGCAGCCGCCTCCTTGAATAGTTCCACAGCCTTCTCCTGGTCTCCTTGGAGCGACAGAGTGCAGCCTTTGTTCACGAGGGCCTTAGGATTTCTCCTGCAGGAGCAACACCCGCAGCCGTCTGCAACAACAGCCCTGCAGCTGAAGCCATTCCTTGCGAGGTAGCAGCGAAGAAGAGGAGATGAGCAAAACACTCTTGAGGGAGGGAGGCAGTTTCACGTGCATGCATGCACTCGCTGCAGTCAAGCAAGCGCCTGTATGTGCTGTGCGATGCGGGGCCATGATGGGTGCATGAGTGCGCATGCCCGCGCTACTTATGCTTGCAGACATAGAGACAGACAGACGCGGAGGTGGCTGAAAGGACAGCACCGGGCAAGTACAAAAGCAGCAGCGAAGAGAGTGCGTCTCGAGCGCATGCAGCGCAGCAGCGGTCGAACATAAGGGTTTTGGGGTTGGGGTAACCCCTAAACGTTCAGTAAACAACGGAGAGTAAACCGCAAATAAACGCCAAACCCTGGTACACTCGATCATGATAAAAAGCACCAATGCATGGAAATCAAGAACGCTAAACGCAGTACTCAAAAAAGAATAGGACAAGTCGCCATAATAACAATAAGGAAAAACGGAAATGATGGAGGGCTCATGAAATAGCCTTAAATGGATCGATCGCGCTTGTAGGCACGCCAGGACAGCAGCACAAAGAAAAGCAGGCCGAATAACACAACACAGAGAAGGACAGCAGCACAGACAGAGGCAACAAAAAAGAAGACACAGCAGGTGGAAAGACAAGACGAGGAGGAGTAGCTCAAAGGAAAAGACAAGGAGAAAGAGCAGGTATAGCAGCCAGGGGAGCGGGAACCAGTAGAGGAGCAGGATACCGGGAAGGCACGAAGCCTGCAACAGCAGCAGCAAGAGCAGCAGCAGGATGGGAAGAAACGACAAGCGCAGGAACAGGAAAGAAATCATGAGGATGTGTGTCTGCAGTTCCAGAAGCAACAGCACCAACGAATGAAGAGGCTGCAGCAGACGTAGAAGCACCGGAGAATGCTTCACAGAAGCAAGAGCAGCAGCAGCAGCACCGGCAGCAGCAGCAGCACGAGCCGTAGCAGCAGCTGCAGCAGCACGTGCCCGCTCACCTGTCCGCCTTAAGTGCAAGATCAGCGTATTTGTTGGCCTGCTCCAGATCTCCTTCAAGAAGGAATACAAAACATAAATTAATTGAAGACCCCAATAACAAACGCAGTCTATGGGGCTTAAAGCCCTTATAAGCAGCTACTGCTGCCTCTGCCTGTCCTTCCCGCAGACGCTGCATCGCCAACTCCAGCTGTAACTCCCCAGCCAGGTCTTCAAACCCTGCAGCAGCAGCAACAACAACAACAGCAGCGTGCAGCTGTCATTGCCAAGACTCAACTGTGTGGGGTTGCACTAACAGCATGAATCCAGTACTTTCGTGCTGCTCTATGCGGTTAGTCTGTTGCTGTACTCAATGCAGCAGCAACCCGACCGCATGGGGCCGTTAGCTCGGCACTGTTCCTGTTCCGTGGCGCTCTCTTGCTGTCAGGTATGCCTGTGTGCAGACCCTTCGAGCCAGGAGCTACCCGCATGCGCGTATGCATGCATGCACCCATACATACATCCATGCATGCATGCAAAACGTACCATGCTGCAGCAGGGAAGATATTACAGCCTCGTATGCAGCTTGGGGCTGCATCTCTCCAGAGAGCACTAGGCACCGCGCAGCTTTTAGTACCGCCTCGTCAGCTTGAACCATCGCGGCTGCTTCGCTGCCCTCTGCTGCTTCTGCTGCTTCTTCTTCTGCTGCTGCTGTTTCTGCGTCGTCGGGTGCTCCTGTAGAAGCAGCAGCAGCAGAAGCAGCAGCAGTAGCACCGGGGATGGTGGGGGACTCGCCATCGAACTCCCCAACAGCTTGCTCCGGTCTCCATCCCTCTTCTTCTGGCAACACAAACACAGAAGAAGCAGCCCAAAACGGTAAATTTAAACCCTAAGCCTTAAACCCTATCGAAGAACAAAGAACAACACACAAGAACAAAACCCAGACATGGAACAAGGGCGCTGGCCTGTTGCGGCCGCATAAACCTAAACCCTGAAACCTAAACCCTACAACCTAAACCGTAGGATGAGACAAACGCATCTAGAAACCCTTGGACACATTGCCACGGGTGTGCCTTATCGTAAACCCTCAATACTACACGTAAGATGCTCAACCGTAAGCCCTAGAGCCTCCACGCTGAACCCTAAACCTATATTTTAGAACTTCTGCACAGGCAGCCGCCCACCAAGTGACTGCAGTTGGCTTTTCCTGAGGGCTAACATGGTAAGGAACGCCTCGTGCATGCGCGCGGTGTTGCCGATTGCGAGGTAGCAAAGAAAGAGATTAAAAGCCGACGTTCTTGAGTGCACATCTTCAGGTGCCAGCTGCAAGCAACGAAAGCTACAACCCTAGATCCTTAACCCTAAACCATAAATTCTTTCAGGCGGCCTCACAAATAGTTGCCCATTTGGAGCTCCAGGCAGTGGATAAATGCATAGGTGGATGGTTCTGTGACGCAGCAACAGGTTAGGGTGGATGCTTTAGGGTTTCGGGTTTAGGACCTCAATGGCTTGTTCGTATTCCTCAGCTGCGTCGACGTATCGCCCCAAAGAAAAGTGACAACCGGCAACACTGCGGAGTAATTTTGCCCTCAGCAGTTTGTATCCCTGCAGCAATATGAATGCATGCAAAGCACAGCCGCAATCGGTGCGCAGTGGCTGAAATAGCAGCAGCAGCAGCGACAGCAGTAGCATGTGCTGCAGGGAGGGAAAGGGCAGCAACAGGCGGATGTAACGGATCGCCACAAACGCATGCATGCAAAAAGCAACAGCAGCTGCAAACAGACACGCAATGCACCTGGTCTTTAGTGGTAAGAGGCGTGTTGTCTAAAGCAGCTTTGAATGCCTTGAGGGCTTCTTGAGGCCTCTGCTGCTTCAGAAGCAGGCACCCAATGTTGCCCAATAGCCTGCAGCAGCAACAGTAGCATCAGCAGCAACGACGTAGTTGGCTGCTTCAGGTGTGTGTCTGTCGCTAACACCAATGCATGCGATGCGACACACAAAGGATTTCCTGCTGGGGAAGGAAATGCATGCAGAGCTCCTATAGCCCCATATTAGGGTAAAGTGCATGCAGCATTGTGCTGTTGCTAATTTCAATGCCTCTTTAATTATTTAAAGGCAAATGGAGATCCATATACACATAAAAACAAAGCAAAAGACATAAAAACAGCAGTGCATGCAAACAACAACAGACACAAATGAATATACATAATGGAGACATCAAAGAAGACTATGCATGTAAGCATTTACACATATACCGGTATGCATATACGTGTGAATATATTTAGACAAATATACACGCAAACAAAAACACGAAAAGAAGAAATGACGACTAAAGGATAAAAAGGAACAAACAAGGACAAAATGGTAAATAGGAAGAAATACATTTTTCTAGCAACAGGGAGTTTGTTGTCTGCCAATAAATGACTGCAAATCGCATGACTTTCTTCGTACAACCCCATCTTCTGCAGCAGCAGCAACGCATGCATGCATGCATGCATTCATTCATTAGTATATAATAAATACATAAACAATGCATAAATAAATAAATGCATTACGTATACATCTGTGTATGTTATATGACTTTGTCTTACTTCTAACACTTTTGCTAGATGCACACCGCAAGCCAATTCTAAAGAAAGAATATCCGCCTCTCCGTGTAACACCGAACCTGCTGCTGCTGCTGCTGCTACTGCATCTGCTGCAGCAGCAGATGCAGCAGATGCAGCAGCAGCTGCTTCTCGGGCTGCATGCAAGGCAGCTTGGTTGTCGTCTGCTTCAGCTAAAGAGACAGCGCGTAGGAAAGCAGCCCACGCCTCTTTATAGGCGCTTATTGCTGCTGCTGCAGAACACCACCATAACAGCAACAGTATAGCAGCAGTAGAACATCAACAGCAGGGTCAACCGCAGCAGCAGCAGCTGCTGCTGCAGCCACAGTGACAAGACGCGGTCGTTGGCTTCTTCTGTTCCTTCTTCTCTCTTCCCGCTTTTAAACTCCAACGTAACAAAAACTTTATGCAGATACAGCAGTATCAGCTGTAGCAGCAGCAGCAGCACCTGCTGCGCCTTACCTTCAGCAGCGGCATTCTCGGCATCCACATCTCTTTGCTCGTTAGAAAGGACATCCAGCATCGGCGTGTTGCACAACCATAAAGTGTCCCCCGTTGCTGCTGCTGCTGCTGTATCTTGTGTTGCTGCAACTGGCGAAGCAGAGCCTCCCCCAAAAGACTGCCAATAGCGCGGGGAGCTACCGGCAGTAGCAGCAGCTCCAGCAGTAGTAGTAGTAGCAGCAGCAGCAGCGGCGGTGTTATCTGCTGCAGCGTAATTGGCAGCAGCTGAAGGACTCAAACAAGGTAACGAATCCAGTAAAGAGTCTGCGCCCGTGCCAGCTGTAGCAGCAGCAGCAGCAGGACCGCTGCTGCCGTTGCTGCGGCAGACGAGACGGGGAGAAGATAAGATAGGCAACACTGCAAACAAGGCACACAGGCTAACTACACCCCGTTGCTGTTTCTACTGCCCTACGTACCTATCAACTTGCGCTAGCTTGTCCCCACGATGATGTGTATGAATCACTGTTTTTATATTACTAATTTATTTATATACAATATATTACAATATATTACAGCTTATATATTCTTACTAATTCAATTATGTGTGGTGTACGCACTCGTCTCTTTCAGCAGTCTGTATACTTCGTTGCTAGTTGCATTGATCATATATAACTAATAGAGAAAACCAATAAAACGGGGAAGGACCCGCTGCTGCTACTGCTGCAGCAGAAGCACTAACTCGAAGACTTGTGGTGGGCAGAAACTGCTGCAGCAGCGTCCCTGTTGTTGTGTTGCAAAACTGCAGCAGCCCACACTCGCTGTATCCGCTGTTATGTTCCTGCTACGATGGTGCGGCTTCTGCTGCAGCAGAGAGAATAGCAGCAACGGCAGAAACTGCTGCAGCAGCGTCCCTGTTGTTGTGTTGCAAAACTGCAGCAGCCCACACTCGCTGTATCCGCTGTTATGTTCCTGCTACGGTGGTGCGGCTTCTGCTGCAGCAGAGAGAATAGCAGCAACAGCAGCAGCAAAAAGGCGCAACCTTAATCCTGTCCTGCAGCTAACGGAGCAGCAGCCGCGCACGTTCACCGAACACAGCCGAGACTTGCTTCTTTGCTAAGGAAGTCAGTGCAGCTAGGTCTACACAGCTGGTCTAGCAGCAGCAGCAGCAACAACAGCAGCAACCTCTGCAGCAACTCCAGCAAGAGACACACCTTTGCAGCTGAAGATGGAGCAGTTGATGCTGTAGCAGCACGACCCGCCTCAACAGCAGCAGCACAAACTGCAGGAGCAGCACCGGTATACGAATGCTGAGCAGCAGCAGCAGCAGCAACCCCAGCACTCAAGGGAATCCCGGGGACGGTGGCGGGAGCAGCAGTGGAAGAAGCAGCTGCGGCAGCAGGGTTAGCCCCAACAGAAGTAGGATGGGAAGAGCAGAAGAAGCACATGCAGCAGCAGAAGCAGCAGCTAGAAAGGCACCGTAGCAGCAGCAGCAGCAGCAGTAGCAATAACAAGAAGAACAAGGGGCCCTTCTTACATCTTTATCATCTGCCTGTGGAGTTGTCTGCAGGTGTATAGGTGAAGTTATTTCCTCCCCATATAATTAATAAATTGCTTAATTTAAATATATAATTATTTATTTGTATTTATTCGAATACAAAATTACACATAATAAGGGGGCCCGCCCGATTGAGCCTCAGGCGGGGGGCTGCTGCTGCTGCCAGCAGCAGCAGCAGCGGGCTCGAGCAGCAACAGCAGCACCAGCAGCAGCACCAGCAGCAAACTTCTCTTCTTTTTAATTGTTAGGAGGAGGGAGCTAGTAGATTAGACAGCAACATTTGGCTCACCGCCAGTTGCTTTATTCCTTAGGCTGCAGCAGTGGTTAAGGTCAGCGCCGACGATAAAGGGTTTACGGTTTAAGGTTTAGCGTAAAGGGTTCAGGGTTTAGAGTAAACGTGTGGGAGAAGGGGGTTTCTCTGCCGGTGCAACGCTACACAGCGAGAGTCTGCTGACCTCAACAGCTGCAGTAGTGGCACACCGCAGCGACAACTGCAACAACCGCAGCAGCCAGCAAGAGCACGAACTGTCTCTTATGTCCGCACACCACTACTGAGAGGCTCTTGGGAGCCGGTGTGGGGTTTGCTTGCGAAGGGGTTGCTGCAGCTGCAGCTGCTGCTGCTCGTCAGCAGTACCTTGGAGTGCTGCAGCAGTGGCTACAGCAGCAGATGGCATAACAGCAGCAGCATCGGCATCATCAGCAGCAACAGATAACCAAGACACGTAAAGGCATTAGCAGTAGCAGCTACATTGCTGCTGCTGCTGCTGCAACTGCTCTGCTGCTGCAGCGCGTCGCGTTTCTTCGTGCTTTTGGCATTTTAGTACCGCAGCTCAGGACGCAGCAACATCAGCATTAGCAATAGCAGCAGCAGCTCGTAAGCAGCATGAGACACAGCATGAGCAGGAACTCAACATTAGCACCATATTTACCAGCAGAGCACCCCCGGCAGCAGCAGTAACAGCAGCAGCACCAGGATGGGTGGCTCTAGCAAAGGGGAGGTAGGGAAGCTGCAGCTGCTGCTGCAGCACGGCGAGCGTTTCTTAGATCTGATATGTAGTGGGTCTTATGATCCTTCTCGTGATGTAGGGGAGCAGATACGGGAGCTGCAACAGCAGCAACAGCGACAGATGCACCTGCAGCGACGACGTCGTCAGCATCAGGAAGAATCAGGAGGTGAAGAGGATCTCGATGATCCCCAAAACACCAACAGCAGCAGCAGGAGGAGGAGGAATAGACTCCGTAGGAGCGATTCTTTGCCTACTTCTTCCGACGACGATACAGAAAAAACAACAGCAGGAGCATCAGCTGCATCACCCCCATCATCCCCACGTCTATCATCAGCAGCGCCAGCACCAGGAGCAGGACCAGTAACTGCAGCAGCAGCAGCAGCAGCAGCAGCAACAATAGAATTTCCTTCATGTATAAAATATCCTCCTAAGCCTCATCAAATAGAAGGATTACGTTGGTTAGTTTGTTTACACGATCGCGGACTTAGCGGAATTTTAGCCGATGAAATGGGATTGGGAAAAACTTTTCAAACAATTTCTTTTGTTGCATTCCTTAAACATAATAGAGCATTTAATGGGCCTCATCTTGTATTAGCACCTAAAAGTACTATTGGTA